>KZ883965.1:12818-24729 GCA_003456935.1 Machilis hrabei
AATAATATCGTCACTTACTTTAGACATTCATATCATCATTTCACGAAAAAAAAACCTGATGCATTAGCTTGAAGTAAGTAAAAATTATCCTATTGGTGGCCTATACCGAGGTTTACATGTGAAGTGTAGCATTTAACCAATTCAAGAATCGTGTGAGGATTATCAATATACCAATGTTAGGGATCTAGAGGTATACTGCTGCATATCCTCAGACAAAACCATGAAACGTTAATTTTATCAAATTTTGTTACACTTACATATTAAAAGCAATTATATGGTTCCAAATAGAGAGGAAAATATGTTTCAACCTAATTAAACACTTTTTAGTCATAAATAGAACAGTGCAACTAACTGTTTATATGCTCTGCTATAATATGAGGGGCAGTCAAATGAAAAGGTGCCGAGTAAAGATGTTGAAGTATTGCTCCTACCTTAAAGGAAAGTGCCATGAGCTTGAATACATTGTTGAGAAAGGCGATGTATGCCCTGTTGATAAAAGTCCTTTGGCTGTGACAGCAACCAACCTGTCACAGTGTCTTTGACGTCGTCGTCCGAAGCGAACCTATGACCCTTCTGGTGTTTTTTTAGGAAGCCAAACAAATGGAATTTGCACGGGGATATGTCCGTGCTATAGGGCGGATGTTCCAGTACTTCTCAACCGAATTGGCCTCACTTTCACGGCCTCCACGGAACCGTGCACACAGTTTTGTGTGAAACACAGTGTTCACCACGAGCGTTGGCAATTGCAATAGGTGTGTTGCCTTCTGCAGTTAGGAATCGTATCACACGCCTCTGTTCTTCCGCAGTGGAATTTTCCAATTGAAATGCCATGACTATGTTATTACCGTATACTGGACGAAAGCACGACAGACGGGCCTCTTTATACATGTCCCCTACTCAAAATCACGTGACCGGGTGGTAACGATACCCATTTGCATGATGACTCATATATCAACCAACAATATACTCCCCTCTATTGTACAGACACAAACCGGGCCTCTCCACTGCAACCGTTGGTATCTTTTCATTTGATTGCCCCTCGTATGCATGTTTTCCGTAACCCATTTCTTAGTAACCAGTTCAACACTTTAAAGTCAAAATTTTGGTAGGACATCTGTGATTGGGCTATGATTTCTAAATTAACTTATTTTTTTTTACTAAATTAAATGGTAATCTTTGTTGTGAATTTTTGTTTTCTCGTATGCTCTATCTTTTACTTGTGATAACCCCAATATCAAAGATTATAAAAAAGAGTGTTAGAACACAGAAATAAAGGTAAATATGCACTGGCTGCCAAATTTCACTGAATAATTCAGCTCAGTAGTAAACAAGAAAGCGCTTCATTGTTTGCCACACTGTATATTTCATAAGCTTACTCCATCATTAACAAAAATGTATTTCCCATATTTATGTATTATCTGTTCATAGCTTTAATTTAATTTGCAGTTAAAATAAAGCTTACCCCATGCCAAAGAACGCATGAGAAATGTGTTAGCGAATGAAATAAACTGCCGTTTTCTTTCTAGGAAGAGTAGCATTTGCTGGATTTCCGTATGCGCCAGAGGACCGCGACAGTGTTTATTATTCTTCAAGAAGGATTACACTTTAGCTGTAGGGTGTGTAAAACGAATCCCAGCTANGTTCCCATCTGTCACTTAACTCAAAGAACGTTTAAATAAATAACATGTATTTAGAATTCACGTTCACTTTCTAGTAACTTTAAATTAAATAATAAACATTAAATACATTGAAAATTACACAACTAAAGTTTAAAAAAATACAAAATTAACATTGTCTTAAACACCGTATATAGATGGAACAATAANATTTAGTAGGTAACACANTTGAATTACAAGTACCATAGCCGACTNGNCACACATTATAATACAAATAACGCTTATTTAGCACTTTATGCAACAATTTGGTATCACATTNGACACTAACAATTGTACTGTGTGTATGTTTGTGGCGTTAATTGTAGAAGTAAATGCCAACTTAAAGATTGATTAGGCACCACAATATGCGCAGTCCAAATATGAAAGCATTCACCTATGTCCAAAATTTTAAGGAAAATAACTGAAGCCACTACTACATTAAATTCGGTAACACTAAAAACCTGTACTAGAGTTCTAATTTCAAAGTCTTGTTTTTTATTGTATGTATAAGACAATCAATTGTTTCTAGATAGGTTAATTAATACTTATTGTATTGGTTATCCGAACAAAGGAGGTATGTTAGAATGACATTTTTATTCTCCATTAATTATTTAAATCAAACATATTTTGCTATAATAACAGTACCTGAGAATATACTATCATATACTAAAACATTGTTGTAAGTTAAGGCATTTTGCAACGCTTGCATTTTTGTATATGTCTTTGTTTACACCCCAAACGTGTTTCTGAGTTATATACGCAGGCATGTTTTCTTTTATAAAAACACCAGCCACACTTTTACTGAAACCAATAAAGTCTTAGTAACATTTGTTATCTTCTAGTTCTTTCANAAAATACTTGTATGATGTTTTTCTTTCTCTAATGGTGCACATTTCCCTAATTCAATTCAAGCCATCACTCCGTACACACNTAAAAGGAAAGCTTTTACTGTACAGAAGAAAAAGGGGTAACGTATTTCTTCAAGACTTCTTCTCCTTTTCATGCCTTCCTCAATTTAAAGTGTGGTTCCAGTACGAAATGTCTCTCTCTTTTTGTAACAAAAGATGGTAGTGAAAAGACAGAGTGGNCTGTATGTATAAACCATTTTGCACCTATTTCATATACTTNTAAAGTCCTTGGTGTAAATCATACTTTGCTTTCTGTACACTATTTATCGTTAATAACTACTNTCAGTGTTTAATCCACGTATTATCATAAATTCAAGTTCGAAACTACCTGCAATCATTTATACAGGGTGTTAATGAATAACATCGACAAATTGATAGGGTGAATTCCTTTGAATAATTTGAATCGAAATTGGAAAGTAATATTTTTTGTTTAGAGGCTCCGTTTAGGCTCTACAGGCCCTGAAAGAAAGTATCGATTTGGCAATACCGCTTTGCGAGTAACATTAACTGCACATTCAGAAACTCTTCAAACTGTGCAGTGCTCGGAGCTAAGTGGTAATAATTTTAATTTCTAAGCGTACAGTCAGCATTTCAAACCCTGATTGCGACACGAATTTTTTTAAATTAAGTGGAGGAAATAATTGGCTTACAACAGTGTAATTAATTAATAACAGTGTAACTCAAGGACTTGTTTATAAACGTTAATTTTATTATTACAAACATACACAATTTTTCATAGAAAACTAAAGAGTTATACCACCACTTTGAATAAAAGTGGAACACAAGTGACCGCTTAAAAAATGTCTGATTTACAGACCAGTCAATACCAGTCATATGCCATAAGTTTGTATTTACTTTACCGATGTTAATGTTGATGTTATGTACACAAGTTGAATAGGCACATTTTATCGGATCGGCGAGCAGTAGCTGCTGACTACTTCCCACAGACACGCAACAATCTCAAGCTGTGTATACTTCTTGAGTACATTTGTTACATTAGTAAATATTCAACTTGTGTACACAACATCAACATTAAAAGTTTCATTATGATATGTCGAATTTTTTTCTGAAATGAGGGTAGTATCTCGTACACTGGAAAACATTCTTTACACCCTGTACATTTTTTACAGTTTATGACACTTTTTTTTGACAATATTGTTTGAAACTTAAACGAGTGAGATTACGTAGAAGGTGGCACTCATAATGAACTCAAACTCCTTGTAAACTGCCATTTTTAAAAGACCTATTTTTATCTAGGCCAAATTGTATTGTCAGCTTCTTTGACAATAATATTTTTACTCAGAACAAGTAAACGTAAAGAGACTAATTAAAACCTAGTGTCTAATTTGACTTTGATCACAAAATAGTTCCATTACTTCTCTCCTTTGTCTGACCGTTATTTACTGACAGGTGGTCTCCGCGGAAATGGTGCCACATTGTGTTTACGAATATTTTGATTATACTTTTTCTTTTTGTCTACGCATCCACAATTTTAAAATAAAAGTGCTGAAGTCTATTTATAGTTTAGCGAGTGAGGAAAAAAGTGTTCAATAAAAATACTAGATGGTTCAATAATAATAAAAATATAAAATATCCCACAAGACTGTGAAAACATAGTATAAAATGCCCAACTGATAAAGAAAATACATTTTGCCTTGTTTAAAGTATGGGTTCTGCAAATGAATCTGGATAAAATTCTGTCAAAGTAAATTACATTTTAAAAATTTTACCTGTTGTATGCCTACTAATGGAGCTTTCACGCTGTACCAATTCAGTCAAGAGTCACCATTTTCAAAATAAAGAAAATAAAGTTATCCCATATATTCGAAAAATGGTACGGCTATTGGTGTTCTAGCAGAGTCATTTTACAAGATACTTAATGAAATCAGTTAAAGAGTTCTTGTGCCATTTTACCATGCAACCAAAACCACCACCAAACAAAAATGGGAGAAAATTATGTATTCGTTGGTTGAAAAAGTCAAATGGTTTATGCTCAGCTAAAGATCAACTGACATATTAGACATGGTGTTCCTTATGGCAGTTAAAACTAAATGCTAAGAAATGCTCTGTTATGCGTATTACAAAGCGTCGACAGAAAATTCAGACCAACTATAACCTCGGTGGTACAGCATTAGGCATAGTTAAATAATACAAATATTTAGGAGTATTATTACTGTGTGAGGATCTGTCATGGAATTCACACGTTAACTATATTGTAGGAAAGGCGTTATGAAATTTGAGATTTATTCAAAGGATGATGAGGAAAAGTTTTTTAAAAGTTAAGCAAATCGCGTACAATGCATTAGTATTACCAATACTACAACACTGTAGTTGTGTTTGGGACCCTCACCAAGTAGGCTTAATAAACTCCGTCGAACGGGTACAGCGTAGGGCAGCAAGGTTTGTGTTGGGTCGTTACGATAGATTAGATAGCGTATCTGAAATGTTGGAACATCTAAGTTGGATTTCATTAGCTGAAAATCCCCAGGAAAATAGGATGAAAAGGTTTAAACAAATCATTGAGGGTCAACTGTCATTAAACTGCGAACACGTACTGCAAACAGCTACGTATATAGGTAGAAATGATCACGCAGGTGTAGAATGGACGGCTATTTGTGGTCTTTTTTTCCTCGGACGATTCGTGAGTGGAATCGTTTATGATTTGGTGTGTTGCACCCCCTACCAAAGACTTAAAGTTGATTGCGGGGTAAGATGTAGATTTAGACATATNGACTGAAAATATATTCAAATACCAGTTACACTTATCTTGCCTTGCATTAAACAAAAACTTAACAACAACAACACATATTACATATCACGTGCGTTTTTCAGCTGGTAATGAAGCTGCACTTCTGAATCAAATATTACGGTAATTTTCATGGCAACACTAGTCAATTACAGACCTAGACATGCCGGATAGCATTCAAAATGACCTCTTTGTGTCAGCAGAGACGGCGAGTTGCGGGTTGCCTGTCGGCCAGAAACCCGAAACTTTGATGCCACTGCGAAACCGGCAGAAGTCGAGGATTTTTTGTTCCCTCCTCCGCTCTCCGTTCTTTCTGTCTCAAAAGACAAATTTTCTACTCTATTCTACATAATATATTTCTAGAGATTCACAAACTCCTTCCTTTATACATCTAAAATATCTTTAGTAAAGTTTTATATTAAAATTAAGGTGAAGCATAATTTAATTAACTCATGTGAACTTATCTCATAATGGTNAGATATAATAAATGTAACGAATATTTTATCGGAAACTATACGGGGAAGTATAATCATATCAACTGTCAGAAACCTTTAATAATTTTAATTTTCTAATTGGACTTTCAACCTGTAGTTTAAGTAAATACTCTCAACTTAAATGTACCTTATAAACTGCAACGAGAGGAAAATACTATTTTGTAAACTAACTCGACTGTAGAGGATAATGGATTTTCTTTTTCCAATTTATTATGTATTGGAAAAAAACACTTCGAAAATAACCCACAATAGAATGCCTATCGCATATCTCTTATCCCCCTTACTTAGTTACTGTTGTGAAACATTTTCATATGGAGTTTGGACTTAAAACAAATTATATTTTTTACAAGAAAGTATGGCGTCATATTTTTTTATCATTCTTCAGCTACATTTACTGGACAAACAAGTGTATTTTTTACCCTAGATTTATTTGCGTGATATTTGTGTTATCTGAATGCGTACATATCTTAATTACTGTTTTGTTTATTCTCTATCTATGCTAGATTCACAGACTTTCAGCTTGGAAAACAGCTAAATATAACAAGAAGCCATGTCGGGAGAGTAGAGAGTCTGAAGAACTCCAGGAGTGCTGTGTTTGGCCAAGAAAGTGTGAATTAGATTCGAGGAATGAGCTGGAGAGTTGTCATGATGCAGCTACTAAGTTTCCGCTTCACAAAGATCCGGTCTCCTAGGTTGCACGGCATCGTCGGCCCCGGTAGCCTAGTGATTAGTCCCGTGGCATTGCACGCCGCAGGTCCCAGGTTCGATTCCTGGCTAGGGCTGGGTGTTACGCTTGTGCTGTCCTAAGTGTGCGCTTGTGTTGGCATCCATCTGAGCACTCACTTGTGTTGTCTTACGTNTGTGCACTCGATATCTAAATAAAAAAGTGGCCATAAATGTTAGGTGCTAAAGCACCGGACGTAATGCCAAACAGGCGGTTCCCGGTGCATAACACTAAAAAAAAAAGAAAAAAGTTGCATGGCATCACGAAGGGGACGGAGGACTTCCATGCAGTACTCTTTGGTAATCTTTTGGCCTTGTGGTGCATATTCGTGATGCACCACCCCACAGGAGTAAAAGAAAACGGTCAACATCACTTTGACGTTGCTGTGCACCTACCATGCGTTTTTTTTTTTGCTTCGGGTATGTTAAATGTTTCGTACCCGTAAACCCCTGACTCATCACCAGTGATCACGGTGTTCAGGAAGTTAGGGTCGTCGTTAACAGAGTCCATCATGTCCTGTGAACCTTGCAGACGGAGTTGTTTCTGCTCCTTCGTTAGCAGGTTTGGCACGAATTTCGCGGACACTCTCCGCAAGGTCAAATCCTCGCTCAAAATGGAATTTTCCGAACCAATACTTATTTCCACATAATCTGCAAGTTCTCGGACGATGATNCGACAGTCCTGCATGACCAAATTCCGCACTTGGTGAATGATCTCATCATTTCGGCTTGTTGAGGNCCTACCGGAACGNGAGTCGCTCTCCACCGACGTGCGGTCATCTTTGAACCGGTTGTACAACTTTTTAATTTGTGTGATGCCCATGGCATCGTCGCTGAAAACCTGCTGAACCTTCCGAATGGTTTCCACTTGGGTATCACCAAGCTTATACCAAATTTTCCGCTTTTCAAGTCNTTCCGTCATTTCGCGGAAAATGAAAATCTGACGGGCCCTCAGTAAACTCCGTTACCCACACCCTGATTGCCAGTGACTTANGATCTCTGCTGGAGCATGTGCATGAAGGTACCCTCCCCCTTTCCACCGGAGGACACCTCTCGTGCTTTATTTGTTTCCAAAGACAAATTTCAAGTCGGATACATTTTAACTAAATAAATATGCACTGCCTTTTTCAACTTTGTTTGAACATAGTACATCGCTGTATTCACCATGGTAAAAAAAAATTAGTTTGCTATCCACTTTCATAAGATATATAAGAAAATTGCAATATATTTTTGAATAAATATTTAGTCTTTAATTATCTACAAAGTAATTTAGGTGTTCCTTATATATAGAAAAGAGTGGTAAGATTTGGTCCCCATGGATTTCCGTTCAAATTTCGCTTTTCACGTTGAGACAATCAGCCCGATTGGAAGCAGTGGTAGAAAACAGCATTGACAAGTCACCGAGCTAGTCTGTTATTCACTGCGGCCATTGTTATGGACACTTTATGGATTCTTGTATTTTTCATGTTGTCAACATGTTTCTTGGTCAGTATTACATTTTGTCTGGAAACGATAAGTATTGATAAAACTATAGTTTTGATTTATACCAGCGTCGTTTAGTTCTCCCGGAAGTATTTAAGTAGGGTTGCGTTTCATTTCATGCTTTCGATATTTTTGATTGGTTCAGTTATTGGAATACATGAATCGTTGGGAGACTTATTCCCACTCGCAGTAGGGAGACTTGATCTGGGATAAAGTCTCCCTATCGTCGAAGATGGGCAGCCGAATGGTTAGCGTATCTATCGCCGGACCGTGTGAAGCTCGGTTCGAGCCCTGCTCCGTCCACTGACAGAAAATACACCTGAACCACCTTCTCACTATTCACCGGAGGATGTCCTTTTCCTCCCTAAGGCTCCAACAAGAGCGGTATAGAGGTTGCAAACAGGTAGGTGCAGAATCTTAACAGACACTCCTGACATACAAGATCTGGAAGATGAAATTCGTAAGAGGATAGACAAGGAAAGCGAGAAGAGCCAAGCTAAAGAGAGGATGAAGAAAGTCACAAAGGAACGGAAGACATGGGAGATGGGATCGTCTGATGGAGACAGCATAAGCGACATTGAGTTTGAGGTGGTGGCTGTAACTGATGATGTTAGACTTCCCCTAACGAAGGAAACTTCGACAGATGTAGGACCAGATGATTTTGCCATTGTTCGGTTTGCTACTAAAATACATTGAACCATTATGCGGGGCAGGTTCAATCAGCGATGATGAGCTAAAAAATAAGTTTTTAAACAAAAGAGAAAGTGTAATAAAATATCTTTCCCGGAAAAGGTGGATTAGAGGATTGTCACCAGAGAGGATCTTGTGGTGAAGCTTCCTCAAACGCTTCTGTCACAGGTCGACAAGAAAAACAGCCAAGTTTTTAACTTTCCCGGACTGTTATATGACATACTCCTCCAATTAGGTATTTCAAATATATCTTCACATTAAATGAAACCCATTTGTGTTGGTATTCTCATACGAAACTCTGCTGGAAACACGTCGCTGCATATATCCCTACGGGATCAAGTCTCCCAACTAGTTGCGAGACTTGATCCTACTTGACCGGTTTGTAAAAAAAAATAGTTTTCCATAGAAATTATGTGTTAGGTACATATGCCGACAGTAATCATCGATAAAGTCATACATGGTCTAGACACTGATATGCAAAAACAATGGTTAGCATTAACCGTTTTGCAGTGAGAACGAAACAACTAAAGTGGGGATCAACTCTCACCACTGTCCCCTAGTATATAATTTTAATGCGTCTTTTGGGTTGCGATTAACATCAATATTACAGCTCTTACTTTATCGCATACGTGTTTTTAAAAAAGTAATTAGATATTGTGATTAACATCAAATATCCATGATTTTTGTACCTAGAATATGTGGTGTCCATATATCGTATTTTTCTTATAGATTTTAATAATTCGTTCCGTTAAGCGTGACAGAGTTGTAATATGAATTGTAGACAATAGATTCACTTTTTATTTACACTATTGGACTTAGATTTGATATTTATAATTTAAATTGAATTAGGTCAAGTATTATAAACATTTAAATAATGAAAAACCTTAACAAACAGAAAATTACTAATTTATTGATACATTACAATTTTCTGAAGCCCGATTTATAAATACTTCCAGTAAAGGAGATTACACTGTTTTTTCTATTAGAGGAACTAATTTTCAGAAAAAAAAATGCAGCTGTGTTGAACCTCTCGTCCACTAATGGCTAATAGCTTATTAACTACATAATCGATTTTTAAGTTAATGTGATTTACGGTAATCCCCGTGACCATAACTCATCAAATGAATGCCAAGAGAGGTATTTTGGAAAACGTGATCATTTTAAGGTATCCTCTACATGAGTTCCACAACGTTAATTATTTACAGAATGAATTTTGATAAAGGAATCCCACTTTTGTATTTAGATAATTTAGATTTAAAATTTATATTTATACTCATGTCTCTTTATGAGCTTCTATAGATAATATAGATATAGATATATATGAAAATCAATGTACGCAATCAATACTTATTAAGATGTTTACTGGCGACAGAAGCACTACATTGTTTTAATGTACACCATCTATTGTTTTACAAATTTGGACATGCAAATGCTATTGATTTCGTCGACAACATATTTTAAATAACATTCCACAATCATTCAAAACATTGTTTTTCTTGAAACACAAAAGCCAGACAAATTATGCAATTCGTTGTCTAAAACAATAATATGAAACACATTGTGATGTAAGTGATTGCCATTGTGTGCAAATCATAGTATATGGTGTCAGCTTCCAGAAGGAAGAAAATAATTTTAGCTTAATGGCCTTTTACTTCGATGGTCTCCAATTCTAAACTTTAATATTAAACAAAAAAATTCAAAGACCAAATTTTGGCAATCAAAATTCATTTTCAAGTTTAAAGTAATGGATTGCAGATTAACACTATGAGGTATGTATTCTGATGATAAATATGGTTTTGAAATTTTCACCAAAATAAATTTCAAAACTTTCCGTTTACTATATTACCTAAACTTAAAATAAATAGTTAATATATCGATAATAAGCTATATTTTACATGGCATTAGCACCTCAAATAAATCAATTATTAAGCATCGAATTAATCAATCCTTTGTACTAAAAGTACATGATATCAGAATGGACACACAATGGAACAATTTGTTTATATATATTACGTTTATTTTTTAGAGATACTATGTTTTTACTAGTTTTTTTACTGTACAAAACTTGAAGAGCTCTTCAAGACTTATCCATAAGTTGAAACAAATTAATTTGAGTCATTAAGACTTTACTTTGACCTAAATTTCTCGGGTAAACCATGTCATACGATATAAACTTCAAATACACAACTAAAATTATAGTTTTTAAAGTGTTTAGTATTTTTTTAATATGGACATAACTTTATAGCAGGGAATTCCACATTTATATACGTTTCCATAACCTAGAACTAAATCAATTACAAATTAATATTTTAGTCTTATCTATAAAACACTGATGTAATATTGTTTCAATGACATAGTTCACTCTGTAATTTTGAGTTGAGATAATTATTGAATGGATGAAATAAATTCAAACTTTCTATAGATTATTGGATAGGCTTTGACAAGCTCTTTTACTTTTGTGTAAACAAAAAAAGTGGATTTTCATAAAAAAATTAATAAATCGATAAATATACATAATGAGGAAAATATGGCAAGTGATGTATGTCCTCATCCATAATATTTGTTATAAATATGTTTTACCCTTAGATTAATGTTTTATTTATTCGAGGTACTAATTTTACGTGGTTCACTCTGTATATTTGTTAGATCCACAACAAGAAGATGTAGGACAGTACTGTATACACACATAAGAGCTTACGTTTTGAATAAATTGTTAAAGGTAGCTTCGCTTCAGAGTGATTGATAAAATTATCGTCATTGTGTATGTATATCCAGTTATCTTTATGTTTATCAGCATAAAACTTCTTCAAAAAGCCTGGACTGATAANCTGGAAGTGACTACTAAAATGTCCTAATTTAAAAGTCAATAGAAATACGAGTTTCGACTAGGTCAGTTTAACTTTTTTTAATAGAGTTGTCACCCTTTTTTCTGGAAATCCTAAAGAATTTGATCAATTTTATTTAAATTTTAAAAATGAGATCATTGTTACAACTTAAATTTAAAATGAATTTTTAGAAATGTTATTCACTTTGTTTTTAATATTTTAAAACATGTTTTTATATATTTTGCTATATAGCTCCTAAATATCTGCTCGACTTTGATTAAATTAAAACAAAAAACGAAGATTCTTAACACAAACTTAGTTCGTCTATTTTGCTACACGTTCTAAACCTTTTTCTAGATTTGTATGAACTTACAAACTTAAGTGTAGT
>KZ883981.1:4725-15724 GCA_003456935.1 Machilis hrabei
GTGTGATACGTCATTTGAAAGACCGTTTTAAACTGAAAACAATGACTTGGCCACTAAGTTGAAGAAGTGGTCACAGCGGCAGTAACAAAAGGCTAAANGTAATAAAATCGTAACTACTCTCCGTCGTTGTTAGTGATTTGCTTGAAAATACTTTACAATAATCTAATACTGTACGTACTCTTCCAAATGAAACGTGCCAATTTATTGATAAACGAAATCCTAAGGCCTAGTCTATGATATTACACAATCAAATCACTAACAACGACGGAGAGTAGTTACCGTTTTATTAACTTTAGCCTTTTGTNACTGCCGCTGTGACCACTTCTTCAACTTAGTGNCCATGTCATTGTTTTCAGTTTAAAACGGTCTTTCAAGTGACGTATCACACAACGTATGTTACCATTTAAAATATTTAANTTGATAGGCCTCCTAGGCCTATGGTAGGCTCAATCATTTGACTGTTAGAGTGTTTGTTAAATTGCTTTAATTTTAATGGTTACGTGTTTATAACTATTTTGTAATCTCAACTATTTCCAACGATATCGAGTGTCATAAATGAATTCTCCTACACTTTTTGGAAATGTAAAAGGGCTCGGAAACAAAGCATTTTCAGAAAAATGTTCACATACATTTTTTTCATTGTTTTCACGTGTGGATCTCACCCTCGAGCTGTGTAATATCATTTAGTAAACACCCTGTATATTTATTGGATGCGAAATTTATGAAAGTTTAAGAATATGAATTTGAAACAGTTATATTAATTTGTGAATATTTGGTTCTTAGGTTTGTATCGACTAAGTTACGACTATACTTTAACTTGTGTAAGACGTTGATCATTTGTAAACGAAATGGATAAGGTTGCAAGATATATTTTTACAGACAAGTACACTATTTGTATCACTACAATCAACTTCTTTAATTCGACGTTTATTAATAGTACATGTAAAGAACTTTTGGTAAAATGTAAATCCTTTCATAAAACCGAAACTAATTAGAGATTAACATATCTATTAGTGGTTCTGATTATTTGCGCCACGTGTTCGTCATTAATGTTGATTAATAAATCGTGGGAATATGCCACAGTGGATTTACTTTCCATTCACAATTGCTAATGAAGCTTGATCTGATTCATGTGGGCTTGCAGCAAAAGTAAATACACCACCATTCTACTTAAAATTCTGATTTCAATAATATATGCAAGTACTGGCGAAAGGAATATATGTGTATAACACCTATCACACATTTTATTTCTCAAGTGTTTATTCAGAATTAAATTTTAAGATTAAGATAAATGTAGTAATACTAATTAAATATGAATGTCCATATAATTCCCAAGTGTCCGTCTGTCCGTCCGTAAGTCTGTCACGCTTTGTTTAAGGACTTCCCGGAGGATTTAGGAGCTGACAATTTGTACTCGGAGGTTTTCGGGGTCGCCCAGTTCGTAAAAAGTGGCAAAATCTACGTACCTTTACTCATGTCATGGGAATCCATGTAGCAACATTTACAACAAGGACCTCCCTTAATAGTTAAGAGTTGAAAATGGGAGTCTTGTAATGTTAGTGTATTTTACTTACCTTTGCTCCTTCCATGTGAATTTATGTAGGTAAATCTACAACAAAGACTTCACGGGGGAACTAAGAGTTGCAAAATTGTACTGGGAGGTTTCCAGGCACGTTGAGTTTATTATAAATAGCAGGGTTAAGAATAAATGCGAAAAAAGTATCGTCGTTACAAGTAAACGTTACTTTTTGTAGTAACAAGTGGTAACGATGTTTTTTGTTGTTTGTTTACAATATGTAACGATACTAGTAACGGCGTTATTATTTTGCTGATAGGAGTAATGACAATTGCATTTACTTTTGTAGTTACTTTTCACAACTTTTGTTGAAAAATGAAGTTACGTATTTAACGTGTTTTCTTTATTTTCTGCTTCCGTGGTATAAATAGGAAATATGTGTTGCAGAAAGGGATTTTTTTGCTTGAAGAAGGGTGATCTGACACCACTGTCTCAGGCTACCAGCGTCCGGCACCATTCGCGACTTTTTTTTGTTTGTTTGTTTGAGCATCATTCAGTTAGTTATTGTTGACCGTGAAAGTTATTCATAAAGTACAATACAGACCTAACTACCAGTACCTCCTTTGAGAAAATGTTTAATGCATATGGCCTACTGCTAACACCATGAAGGGGGGTGAGGTGGGATAAATAAAAGAAGAGACATTTGAGCAGCAGCTTCTTCTGAAATTTAATAAAAAGTTGTTGCACTAATCTTGTAATCCATTGTGTTGATTAAAAACATCAAGTGTGTTTGTGATCTTGTAGTTCATTTAAATATAAATTAATATGAAATTGGACAATTCATTAAATTTCTGTAACTTTTTTTAATGTAACGCTAAAACTAACGATTAGTTACTTTTGAAGTAACAGTAATGGATTAGTATTTTTTTTTTTGTTAGCGTTATTGCACCAGGAACCACCTGCTGGCATTACGTCTGGTGCGCTATCGACTAACGTTTATGGCCATTTTTTGTTCCGACATTGAGTGCACACACTTAGGACAACATAAATGAGTGCTCAGACTTAGGCCGACACAAGTGCACACACTTAGGACAGCACAAACATCCATGTCTTACGCGGGATTCGAACCCACGACCTCTGAAACAGGAGTCAGGCACTCTACCTACTCCCCCAGGCAGGCTGACTAACGGATTAGTATTTAAAATGAACATTCCAAACCCTGACAAATAGCGGAATTTACATATGTTTGTTGCTTTCATGTAAGTTCACGTAGGCCTACATACAAATAAGAATAAGAGCCGAAAATTTGTACTCAGGAGTATAATTTAGGTACCTCGTCTGCTTTCATGTGAAATCACGTAGCTAAATTTTAGACAGCAAAAAATAAAAGCTTAACTTTAAAAATTGTTTTGAAGGTTCTCGAATCAGATTGAATGTTAATTTAAAAGTACCTGAACTCATTGAAGGTCAAATCATGTTTCCAAACGTAGAACAAACATTACATTTGAGCTAGGACCACCCACATTTGTACTCTGGGTTTTGGGTGTCTCCAAACTCATACTTGACGTCAAGTTAAACCTATTTATACTCACCAGAGATGGAACGTGTCACCGAGTCAACAGGGTTGATCGAGTATAGTTTTTCCATCGGGCATGGTATACTGACCTGGTGACTCGGTTTTGACCCAATGACTTTGTTTGTACCCGGTGACCCAATCTGTAACTACTAGACCCGGTCTTAAAATGTGATATTGACAATTATTGTTGTTGAAAGTGTCATATACAATGGTAGCCGAGGTATGCATTTCGTTTGGCCTATACCGGTCTTACAAAAACACATTTTTTATCGGATTTAAAATGTCACATCACATGTTGGTCTTACTTCACCCTAGCGAGACCTCTCTTTTTAAGGATAGGCAAGTACGAGTATAATGGGACCTCCTATATAATNATCCTACTTGACGTCTATGTAAATCTTTATTTTCACTTATCAGTAAAAAATTAAAATATGTGTCTTTATCAGCAAAAATAATGTTTCATATATTAAAATGCATTTAAAATACTTTCTTGTATTTAGATAGTAAAGCAGATCGAAAAATTCCAGGACTATTGACGTACCATTGTTTACTACTTTTCAAACACTCATAATCTTATTTTACTTCCAACTTATTGTCATGCACTCTGAAATGTTTTTAAAGCAAATTTATATACATATTAAAGTCAATGTATATTCACTTTAACTTCTATTCACCATGAATAAGACAATTTGACCGCGTGAAGTAGCTTTAAATCTATTTAAATTACAGTTTTAGAATTCAACATAATTTTTAACAATTTTTAGCTGAAACAGAAAATACGGTATGGTAAATAAAAAAATATACATAATATTGTAATTATTTCAAAACTGTGTTTTTTTCAGCTCTGATGTATTTTATTACGGTACTTTATTTTTCATTCATCCGAATAAATAAAAAAACAGTATGAAACCAGTATTTTTTCTGAAGTATAACTATAGATTTTTTCTTGTTTCCACTGTGGAAATACACAGTAATGCACCATTTATAAACAAGATCATAATTGCAAACTTTTCTGAGCAACACCCCTGGGAGAAAATAATTGCAGTTTGTGAAAACTCGACAAATTCTGTCTGCAGTAGACCGATAATTAAAAGTTGAGCGTGAAAACATTAATAAAGCAACACACTAAACTTTTTTGTTTGTTTGTATGTACGTTTGATAAAAATAAACTTTTTAACGAAATTTTAAGAATTAATTCGCGACAAAAGGCATGGATTTTGTTTACAAGTTTACAACATTTCAAAACCTGAACGTACATGCATTTCTGAAATTAATAATTGGCAGTTTAGCTATGGTGTATTCTATTTTTGTTTTTTCTGTAAATTTATAACGTACAAACTTATCAGCGTATGTATTGGTGACAGGCAGATCATTAATATTTTTAAACTATGTTGTAAGCTTACGTCAAGAAACTGTGCAAAATTGGTTACAACACTATATAAGAGCTGGAGCTGCCACTCGTTTTAATTTTGAATTTCTTTATCCGTATCCACTGATAACGGAGATACAAAACAAGTATGGAGTGACCCTTTTTCACAAACATTATTAGTTTGAATAATACGATGACCGTGTGTTGTTTTCGGTATTCAAGCTTATAATTGTTGTTTTCGTCTTTTTGGAAAATATGAGTAACTTATCAAACAACTTATAAAATGTGTTTTAACAGTATCATCAAACTCTAATTGGTATACCACAACATATATTTATATTTCTCCCAAACTATAATTATCGTATGTTCAGAGACTTATTGTACGCAAACTGGCACATAACAGCCTTAAATAAACCTAGAAAAAAAAAACACAGTCCGGAATCAAGCCTCGTGAGGGCGAGGAATTTTCTCCTTAAAACGAAAGCATCTTCCATTAATATAATTATCTGATAACAAAATTTAATGAATAACAAAAATACAATTCTTGTAGATTCTTGTAGGGTAATATGAGGGAATATGACCAACAGGGGAAAATTGCCACTCTTAACGTTATGAAGCCACAGCTCCGATGTAAGTTCAAACATCAAACTTGGTAGCTTTGAGTCGGCGAGTCCTGGCGTGAGCAGAAAACGTGCGTGCTTAGCTCTGTTGCTTAGTAAGCAATATTAAACTGATTTTTTATATAATCATTAGTTAGTTTTGTAGCTTTAAACACTCATCACTGTTAATTTGATGTTCTGAAACTTAAGATGTTACAAATCATGTATTTATTACAAGCAGGGCAAATTGTGTTATGGGGTATGAACAACCACACATAACCTTCAATCATGTCACAAAGGATAGGTCGTCTGTGACTTTTGCTGTGCATAGGTGCCAACTTACGAAATGTTAATGGTTGGGGGAATATGGCCAATTGTGTTTGGGGGAAAATGGCTAACCAAGTGAAATGCAAATATTTTATATTTGTGCAATATAACACACAAATAACAGAATTATATTTAATTATGATTAACTCAACACAATTAGGCCTATAAGAAGAATGTTCAATTATTATATTTTTATACATAATTTGCAATGGATTTCATGCGTGAGGTGTATTTCCTTTCAATAGGAGCTGTATTCCTGATCACGCTTTTTTTGTTGACAACGTCTTAAATATTCAGTTCCTTGAAGAACCAGCAGCGACCACTGCAAGTGCACAGACTAAGAAAAAGACTCGAGGATCTATTTCCAAGGTACCACAACCAACTCCTGACCCGTCTGGACAAGGATCTAGTGGTGCTCCTTCACCAGTATCAGTGTCATCTGACTAATGTCCTACTTCAGAATTAAGGCGTGAACGTGTCACATTCCAACAACTTTCACCCTTGCCTGATATACAGCTTAAAATACTTTTTAAACGCAAACAGCAAAGTGAAGATGTTACCAGCAAGGAATACATCCAGAATTTGAAGGAAACCAAAGACAATTTTGAAAACGCTAATAACAAAAGGTTTAGAAAATGCCAACGAAAGGAAGTGCCAACCAAAACAGTGGTGGATCGTTGTGACACTGTATGTAACGAATGCAACGGACTTTTAA
Organism: Machilis hrabei; assembly: GCA_003456935.1. Taxonomy (NCBI): domain Eukaryota; kingdom Metazoa; phylum Arthropoda; class Insecta; order Archaeognatha; family Machilidae; genus Machilis; species Machilis hrabei. Next base: position 10,828 of record KZ883981.1, read on the forward strand.
GTGAGGATAAAAATGGGGAACAATGGGTTCAGTGTACAGAACCATGTGCAAAATAGTTCCAATAGTTGTGTGTAGATGCCGAGAAAGAAGTTTTTTATAAGTGTGAAAAATGTGGGGAAAAGTGTGTTCAACCAATGTTTTGTGCAAAGTGATTTCTGTAGTGTGTAGAGAAGTTAAGTATAAGTACATATGTATATATTTTTCATTTGTAAGATATGTGGCTTATAAAAAGTGTTGGCCATTTTCCCCTTATACCCTGGCCATATTACCCCAGCAGTGGGGTAATATGGCCATTATGTTTCCTCCTTCATTTTCATTTTTTATTGTAAGATTTTTTATTTTTCAATTTTGAATGNTGCATTATGTACTNTANAGAACATACAATNAGCTATAATAATTGGGNTTTNGTANNCTTTNAAATAANAAAGNNNTCTTATATAATCTCACTAAGTTGGCCATATTCCCCCATNTTACCCTATCTTGAAAAATGTTTGCTTCAGAACACTTATCCTACAAAACTTTTAGCAGCTGAATAAACTGACACACACAAAAAAAAAACGGAATATATTTCAGTACGTGTTTCAAAGCGTATTTACGCTTAACTGATATTCGTATTAGTTCTGACTACATAAATTTCGTAAAAAAAAGTTTATATTTATAAGTTGACAAGAATTTAGGAACAGTTAAGCGAGTCGCTACATTTTCGACCATATTTAGAAAACACCTTGTCATTCTATGTTTGTTGGTCCACCCATAAAAAAGTATTGGTATTAAAAAAATATGAATATACCTGATTATAACCATAATTTTTTATAATTTGATTTAAATATCGTACACATTTTTCTCATATCTCTTTTTTCTAAGTACAAGAAAAACTGCATTGGTCTGTGGTCGTATAATGTGTGTCCTGATTCATATTGCATTAAATACCATTCAAAAATACACGATTGTGATCTACCATGTAATATAAAACACCTAACCAGTCAATATTAAACGTGACATGTTCTAAAATATGAAGATGTATCTGACGGTTCACGATTAATATTGATTAAATAAATNTGTTTTGAATTTGAACACCTGCAAATGCATCACAAATGGTAATTTAGATAAATAGTCAGTTTCAGAAATATCTTCGCGAATCGTGTGTATTTTCAGATCTATAAAATTTTAAATTGAACTTGAGAATAAATATGCACAAGCAGAATAACAAATACTCTAGGGTACGGTAATGCACAACCCCGTCATGGTTCTGCATGTAAGTGTATCTCTACAGCATTAGCTGTTCTCACAAACTAAGCTAGGCATTATTCTGATGAGCAAGCAGTGACTTACTTCAAAAGCCATGGGATCGGAGTTAAAGTATGTATCGTAAATAAGATGTTATATTTTATGTTTGCCCGTTGGCTTCAGTGTGAAGTACCCCAGTATACAAAGGAAGCTGATCCCAATGCTACGTAGCACGTTTAGTTCTAGAATAGTGTAGTTAAAACTTTATTAATAAACAGTGCAATTGTATTTTCAAACTTAAAGTATGAAGGCTTCTGATAAAGAATAGTCATACTTTTTCCCATGAAGAACATTTATGCTTACTGTTTCTAGTTGAGCGGTGGCATATAAGCTTAGACTAAGGTGCATAACATAGCAACTGTACGGATGACTTATCATGCTCACGGTGTTACTTTAGTAGCCTGTAAAGTTTATATCTGTTCAATATCGCCTACGTAATAATGGGTGTGATAAGCGAGGAACAGTAGGGGTTTATATTGCTATCAAATTTTGTTTCTGCTTCAAGAAAAAAATAGCTGAAGCGTATGGCATACCCAAAGAGGNTTACGTTGAATCTACACTTCCGTGTAGCACAGCTCGCAGTTAGTTTATAATATTTAATTATTGGTAAGATTCATCCCCTCCCCCCCTTTTCCCGCCATACAAAAAAAAACTATCCTCATTCCTACAAAAACCATAAACACTGGTAAGGTTATAGAGAAAATCATTAGAAAACACTTACAGTAATAATCGTGATCATCTACATACGACACGTGTTTTTGTACGATAGGTTACAATACTATTCACTCCTCAGGAACAGCAAGTTTGCGTAGAGTTTTGTAAAGACGGAAACGGATAACTAAGCAAAATATTAAGTTTCTACACAAGGTCATAATGGTGGACAAGACATGGCGTTCTCATTACAACCAAGAGAGTTAGCAACAAAGTTATGTTGGAAGTATCTGCCACTACAAATCCAGTAAAGGTTGGGTTTATTTTCCTTTTTCACATATAAGTATTAGCTTATCACCATAATATNGGTCCTTAATATAATTGTACTGAACCATTTGTGGGATTACATTTGATGCAAACGATCACAACCACTATCCTGTAATCAATTTACCATTTTTTGGCTTAGTTTACTGTTTTATAATATCAAAAGAGTATAAGCTGAAAACAAATCAATACTGCATAAGTGACGTTTGGACTCTTTGTTTCATCTTCCCTCAGGAAAAAATATGTATTAATAACAGTGTATTTATGTAATTGCACATCAACCTCACACGTCAAAAACGTTTGATGTTAATACATGCATCATGTATAAAGAAGGTCAATTTATTTTCATTAAAATTAACATATTTTGGCTATTTTAACTGACAATTTTTTTAATGATTTTAGAACTTAAAGTATTACTTAAAAGACCGAACACCCTGAATACGAGCAGGAAAAAGTAATCTTCAAACCTTCAAAACAAAGGTTCATAAATGCTTGCTTTCTTCCTAGTTCTATGTTCACTTTTATCACTCAAGGTACTTTTGCACTCACCCTTTCGTGAGTTGCTTCACATAAAACAAATATTTACAGAAAGTTCTATATTACGTCTGGTGACACGCTTTCGTCAACTAAAAGCATCTAGATACAAAAACCCTGAAAATAACCTGCTGAACAATAATAGTGATAGGTACATGTAGAAGAGGATAATATATCAGTGTACCTTGAGAGTTAGGATGGTGGAGAATTAGTATTTTTAGTCAAAACTCAAGTAAAAATCATCAACAACAAGAAACTTGTTTATACTTAAATTATGATTTTGTCTAGTTGAACAGTAAATTTTCCTTGCTGTCTCCCCATGGTATTCTTTCTTAGTATTAGGCTAAATCGACAAAAGGATTAAGCTATTCTCTGTCCAGGAAAAACTAGATCCTGGTTAACACTAATTAGAGATTAGAATGCCGATACATACACAAATAATATCCTTTAATGGTCAAGTTTAGACATAACAAGCTATTTTAATTCGTATGTCACAAAATAAATTGTATTCTGGTATTTCATCTTTAGTAACCTACTGAGGAAAATGCATATTTGCGAGTGTTTTCTGGTTAATTTTGTTATAGAGCATAAATATCCACATGGTTTAATAACTGTAATAGTGAAATGTCTTCACACTTTGGCATTTACCAGTACCTGTATATGGAATTAACAACACACTAAACAGCCGTCTCACATAAATATTGCAGTGAATGCTTGAGCTCTTCACTTGTTGCTGTGTAATATTACACACACATTTCTGTATAGCAAATATCCATTAACAATTATTGTGTATCTTGTTTTCAAATATACTTTAGAGGCATCTCGTTGCTCCTGCATACCATATCAAAGACAATTAAATTTCAACCTAATTTGAAATTTGAAACTCAGCTATGCAATTACATTACGGAGTCCAGTAACAGAATATTCTGAACTCATACTGTTCAGTTCATGCAAAGTATTCTTGTATTCAAACTCGCTGGCGTCAAACTTGTTACACGTAAGATTCACTACATTTCGCCCCTATTACATTAAAGGCAAACTTGGAAAATTACCACCGTAAAGCAAGGTAAAACAATTACCATAGTAATGGTATGCACTGTGCTCACGCATCAGAATAACTGTGAATAATTAATGTGACAAGGTAGAATCAACTACTAAAACAGGAGAGTAAATAACATGATATTAGTGTGGAGTTAATTAAAAGAACATACTGTACAGTACAATACGATCCCCTTGTAAGTAATACGAAGAATCTTCAGCAAATATTTACATATCCAACANAATTTACGTATAAGGAAGGAACTATGTACNCTGAGTACTTCTCGCTACAATACTCATAATTTACATCCTCAACTCTATTTCCATGACTATAAATACTGTCCAATACTANGTATTGAAGTAAAGTATTGTAAAGAAAAACATAATGTATACAATTTAGTTTATAATATNAATGGTACCAAACAACCAATAGAAAAACGTTTTCATTTTGCATAGGCTTATATGGTGTAGATGAAAGTATCGTTGATAATATAATATTGTTTCAATTTATAATACACTTTTAAAACTAAACTACGTAGGCCGTACAAAGTACAACACATTTTCTACGGGAGCTTAAGTACTGAATTATTTAAGATGAACTAATTCAACTCTTAAAACAGACACAGGGCAAGCAAGTCTTTCTAATAGATGACATTAATATAGATACTACCAACTACAATAGAATTATCAACACTAATTTAAACACACTATACAAAAATGTATGCATAACCTGCAAGAGCAATAGATCAGAACAAAACCTGTATAGATAATATATTTGAAAAAAAAAATAATAACGTTGAGTCCCATGTCCTCCAATACGACATCACTGATCTCTACCCAATTATCTTTACTTACAAGTATAAACATTTCAATACGAAAATATAAAAAATAAGTAAAGGAAAAATTATTACTGATTATGATAAATTAAACACCGTACTATGTAATAAAGACCGGCAAGATATCATCACAAAAAAGTCGTAAATACTGCAGCAAATAATTTCTTATAAATAGAACAAAAAATACATATACCGATCCAGTACAACAAAGAAAATAAAAAAGAAAG
>KZ883984.1:3241-14723 GCA_003456935.1 Machilis hrabei
GGCGCCGGTCCCGGTAGCCTAGTGGTTAGCCACTTGGCCTTGAACGCCGGAGGTCCCAGGTTCGATTCCTGGCTAGGGCTGGGTGTTATTCACTGTCTTAATAAAAAGTGTTCATCATCACCTGCATAAAAAAATAGTGAGTACTGGATGTGTAAACCGGCTCGAATGACCCATGTGTGTCGAGTAGCCGTAAAACCTCACATCATCATCATCACAATATGTGGCCATTGTGATTTAGCTTTGAGAGCGCATGACGAGTCGCCTAAAGCCACCAGACCAGGAATATTCAAAACAATCTTTCAAGCCTTTTGTAAATGTGATCCCAAACTTAAACACTATTACGAACAATCTCCAGTCTTTAGGGGCACTTCAAAAACAATACAAAACGAGCTTTTAGAATGCATTTACTGTGCTTACCAAGAACACTTAAAAAGTGAAATTCGAAGTACCAATTTTGTTTCTATTGAGGCTTCGTGCAAATCTCAGATTGTGGTAGTATTTCGTTTCATGGTATCAGACAGTTCAGTTGTCGAGAGATTTGGAGGTTTCAAGCACGTGACAGACAAAACTGCTGCAGGGTTATCGAGTGTTCTAAAAAATGTGCTGGAAGAATATGGAGTAAGTAAATACAAACTCATAGCACCGACGTACGATGGAGCAGCAGTTATGAGTGGTAATTAATACAGCCGGAGTACAAACACTGATTAGTGAGGATTTTCCTGATGCTCATTTTGTTCACTGTTATGTACAGAAATCAATCTTAGTGTTACAACAGTTGTGTTCTAACCACATGATGGCGCTAAAGATTTTCTTTGTACACATCAGTGATATTACAACTTTTTTCGTGTTCACCTAAACGAATGGATGCTTTGCATGAAGTGTGTAACAGAAGAATGCCTCGTCCTAGTACAACACGATGGAATTTCAAAGCCAGAGTTGTGCGTGCTGCCACGAACTCATAGATGGGCTTAAACGCTGTATGGGATGCATTCAAACAGAACCAGGTTGGGATACTAACACAATCAGAGAGGCGTACGGAATCTTGTCCTTGTTGAACGATGAACAGTTTGTATGTTATTTAACATTTTTGTTTTTGCTGTCATGCCAGAAGCTGACGTGCTTTATAATAAATGACAGCGAAGAAATGTAGATAGTGTGTCGTTAAATAAGTCAGTATCTGTGTTCGTCGATACGATCATGGATATTCGAGGAAGGGTCGATGAAATTGCTTGTACTCGTTACTCGACAAAAGATAAAGCTACCGGTTATTGCACGGGAACAAGGGGACGTAAAATGAGTAGGCATCACGATGCTACGCGTAGTCGCGTTATGAAGGAGGCATGTGATAGTTTCACAACACATATTCAGGACCGTTTTGCTAGAAATGACTATTTGTTTGCCGCAGATCTGATTGACGTCAAATGTTTTAAAAATTATGTGTCCAAATTTCCAGAAGATGAGTTAAATACGACAACAAAGTTATATCTCATGCCTAACAAACCAAGACTGAAAACAGGATTAGAGTCCTTGTATAAACACGATGAACTTTTGAAAGATGTAAACTCTGCCATATGGCTGCTCCATTCACTTTCAGTAAACTCTCTTGAGTAGTGTCTTCCTAGAAACAACGAAACTATTGCAAATAATAATCACTACACCTATGACTACAGCGGAAGAAGAAAGAAGTTTCTCTGCATTAAAGAGGATTAAGAGCTACCTGAGAACAACCATGACACAAGACAGACAGACTGAATGCTTTGGCTGTCCTGTCAATAGAAAAGGAAATCACCAGTCCAATAGCAAATTTCAGTGACAAAGTAATAGACAAGTTTTCTTCAATGAAGAACAGACTTGCCCTATTTTGCTACAAAGCGCAGTAGTAGAAGTCACTCAATTTGCAAAGCAGGAGAGGTAAGAGGCTAATTTTTTTTGCTAAGTATATATATATATGTATTTCTCAAAATATCGTATCAAAATCAGACTATATATACAGTATATGATGAGATACTTCTTTGTCAGTAATCCGGTAATATAGTGCAAACTGTATATCTACATAAGTATTTGCATACTATTTAAGGATAATTTGAACCCAAATTTCAGTCTTCAGCTTCGAAGGCCAATAGTTATATTGTTGTTGTTCGTGAAATTATTTTTATTGCAATGTGTTGTGAACTGGGCTCGTAACCAGTGGTGTAGTGGAGCCGGGAACTTTGTAATAATTAATTAATTACTTTCGTTATGCAAATTATAGTACTGTGATGTAGCTTGTGTTATGTTACGCTTATATAGGATAACGAATAGTACACAAATTATGCTGCTCATTTTTTTACGGCATATATTGACGCAATCAACAGTTTACTCGAATAAACTTATTTTGAATTTGCTTTCAGACGTAAATTTATTATGCTTTATTCAGTTTTTATTTAGTTTAAGTGACTAAAAATTTGTTGAGATTATTTTCAGGAAACAAAATCACTTTTTTTTTTCACGGTCAGTTTGTATCAGTTAACAACTGTTGTTAATGACATTATTGAGACAGAGAGTAGTAATTCATGATAGAGTTCATTAACATCTGCGATATTTGGCATAGAGGATATTTACAAACAACAACATTGTTTTAGAATATTTTCCATTCTTCTTCAAGACTTAATATTCCCAATGGATTACAAGTACTTAAATATACTGAATATTTTACCACCTTCAGAAGTATAACCAATTAAGATTTCTATTATGCCAGAACAACTTTAAAAAATCTCATTACTTGGCCAGTCCCAAGAGAAAGTACATATCATTTATCCACCCTTCCGAAATAATTGTAAAACCAACCCCTTCATTCCTTTATCTTTGACCCCCTCCACTAGAATTGTCAACAATTATTCTTCAATTTCCTTTTACTGTGAATGGGCACCTACGTTTCATTTTCCAATCGCAGGTTGATGTTAAGTGTCTAANTTTAAATGATTTAAATAGATTTACTGAAGTTAATATTTGACGAATGGGAAGGTGAACGAAGTCGACGTCCTGCCTAAAACAAAGTGTACCACAAGTTAAGAAACTGGACCAACATCTAGAGGATTTCGAGTTAATCACGAATTTTGCGATGATACCAAAAACAAATCAAGACCTGGTATAACCATCACTACATACCATTTTCCCAAACAGAAGGGGTAAGATACCAATATACCTAATAAGGAAATGATACTTCTACGTGGTATATCGCAGTAAAAATGCATACATTTTGCACAGATATAAGACTTATTAGCGCCGTAGACCATGTGAATTTCCTGCAGTGCCCTGACTTTATTGCCTATTTACACCACTGCTGCTCACCCTCATTCAAAGTGCTCGGGCCACCACTGCCTCTTACAGGCTATTCAATGGTCTCTCCCACCTCCACCCCCTGGTAAGAAGCAATCACTTGAAGACTCATCTCCTACCACCCTTTCCTCTTCCTTTCTATCCAGTACCTATTCTGCATCTCTCATAGTCCTAGACAGGGACAGGCACACACTCGCACAACTAGACTAGTGTACATACAATTTTATAGGTATAGTCATGACACAGCTANCATTGTTTCTTACCAACGTTTCGTAATTTATAACCTCTTTACATGAATGGCACTAGGACGAACATTCACCTCTTCATATACATGTCCAATTGATTGAGCTCCAAGTCGTCTTTATTGTAGTTTCTGAGGATCGTTTCTCACAACGAACAATCGCCTTTTGATTGAACTTTATGGTCTTCACCCATCAGCTGCCAGCCATTATTTATCTGTATTAGCACTTCCTTTTTATTGATAACGCACTACCTCCGACTTCCTCTTATTTTCTCTTCAGGTGTGAATAAACTCAATTTCTGGTTTCCCCTGTAAATTATACTTACCTGTAATTTCCATCGAAAATCACTTATCCTTCCTCTTTTCTAGTACCAGACTTTTTGGATTAGTACTCAGTATGTGTTGGAACCAGTGTTAGTGATGTATTGTCTGTTTTACTGTGTTCAATAGTAAACCTTAATCAACATTATTTTCTAACTCGATTTACTACTTAAACCAAGTTATGGTGAATATGTGAGCCACAAACCAATCTGAAAAAATGCTTACTTACCTGACCACAACCTTAACTGTCTGTCACGTTGACCAGGAAAGAAATTAAAATAACAATCGACGGTTCACATTAAGTCGCACGGTTCAGTTAATATACTTACCTATAGTGTGAATGCTGATTTATGTTTGATATCAATAAAAATGTGGTTACACTAAGCATGACAATTTTTTTTATAATAGATCAGGTAATGTTTCACAAAAAAATAAAACAACAACAGCAGCTAAGTTTATTGAGCGATTTCCATTTATTGTTTCTCTGCAGACCGTATACAAGGCAAAGGAGCCATGCCAAGGGCTACAGAGTTTAAAGAAAGTAAACATTTCTAGAAAGAATTATGATTTCTATTCCCTTTGAAAACCAATTGTGTCTGTTAGACAACAAATAATGAATCCTACCATCGTTACTGCTGAAACTCGGCTATACCTCTTTAATTGGTTTCTTCGAAAATTCATTTTATTCTAAGGGTTTACGGTACAAACATCACGATTTCAAATCATCATGTACATTTAAACATTTGCATATCTGGTGTGATGAGACACTTACATTAAAAGTAAACATTAGAATGCCTAAAAGTAACCAACGCATAGACACAGACTGCTAACGGTTAGAAGAAACAATAGTTACTCGAACTAATGCATTCATATTTTGAAGTACAGAGATGGCAGGAAAACGTACGAAAATGCACAAGTTATTCATAGACACCATCGTGAGATGTTTAGGAAATTAACTGTATTAAAATAATTTGTGCTCCTCCTTATTCATTAAATATAATTATGATATTTAATATTAAGGCACACAGTCTGCAACTGAAGTTTGAAAGGAAATAATAACTTATAATATAAAACTCAAAGTCTAATATAATGTTGTGTATTCTACCGAAATGAAAGTCCACTAATTGATTTATTTAATTTTCGATGAGACATGCTCTTCATTACACAATGTTTTATTTATAATATTTACATAAATTGATTAAAACAGAATACTGAAAGAAACTGAAATGTGCTATTTTATTTATTCTGCAATTTGATCTAGACATGCATGAGATGTGTTTTGGCAACTCAGAATCATTTAAACCGATGCCATATTTTATTAGACAAACCGATCGTAAAGAATTCCGACTTATTATCTACTACAGATCTTTAATGACAAAATAAACTCCAACTAACCTATGAACTTTTATTTTCTCGAAACATAGATCTTAGTAAGGAGCAGTCACTACACAGCTATAAGGTTCGCTTCCATAAACAGAAGTGCGATTGTCTGTCTCTGCATTAGGTGGTAAAGATAGTTTTACAACTGCTCTGTTACGATTGTTGAACTAAATGTGCCAGTTTGGGAAGAGTCATGTATTGTATTAGAAGACAAGCATTTTGAGACATTTTCATTTCTCAGTTAGCTTTATACGTCACACTGGACTTATCTAGAGAGATCCTACGTCATCGAGAATAAAGACTGGATTTGTACGTAAAGGTGGGTACATTGTGTCAGCTGTGACAGATTTTTTTAAATTCACGTCATCTGAGAGTTGAAACAATGTTTTACTTCCATTTTCAACAATAAATCGTCTTCTACCTCGTATTTTAACGATCTACAAAGATTGCCTACATGTATTTACAGGTACGTACATTAACACCACGTATCTACTTCTAACAAGGAATTCAGTTAGGAAAGACTAACAGTAAATAGAGCCCGTAATGGAAAGTCATTAGTCGGCTTACTTCTGCTACGAAGCTTTAACAACACATTAAAGAAGTATCAACATCAAATATTGTCACATGGATTGTAAACTTTGTTTCTCCTATTACACTTTGAAACAGAAGCCCGAGAAATTCCAGTCCCTAATAGACTTCCTTGGAAATGTTGACAACACGTGTGTTTTTGACGTTTTATACAATTGTTATTTATATCATTGAATGCATTAGTGGAAGTAAAACCCAGAACTACAAAAAAGTAAAATGAAGGACACTATTTTTAAGACAAGGAAATTCAGCTGCGAACTTTGTAATTTCGAGCAAGCGACAGATGATGTAGCTTTTCAATGAAGACAGTCTAACACAGACACAGACTAACAAATAACAACAATCATTTAACAACACCAACCAATATCTCTCAGAACCAACAACAGACAACAACATTATAACATCACAATGGCAACCTTTAATTCAAGGCTTATCAACTCCACATAATACTGCTATTTAACAATAAGATTCATCACAATGTAGTCATACTTTGAGTTTGATTCTGCTCGTTCGTTCAACAGAGAAAGGCTAAGAATGGTTTATTTTGCCCAGTCAGAAGCTCATTTCTGTACAGATAACGAATACACAGTATTTTGGAAGCAATTTCCTTTTTTATTGATAGGTTTTAATTCTTTCATTCTTGTCATTGTACCGCGTTGTGAAATAGAAGCAATGATGTTGATACCAAGAGCAATTTTTAAAACTTGGATCTTGAAACATCCAAGAGAAAACATGACATACAGTATATATGTTTGATTTTATTGTTTAACTATGATGATGTTTTCTTATGCACAAGGTATGTTGTACTTCAAGAGTCTGACTACATTTTGAAATACTTCTTTCACTGAGTAGATGATAATGACGATGATGATACATAACAGATGAGATAGAAAATATTCATAGATTTATTAATACGTCCATTTTTATTTATTTCTAAAAATTATTTAACAGTGAGAAAGTTCGCGTCAAGGCTTAGAAGTCAAAACAAGAGTGTATATAATATAGGCCGTAAGATACTTGAGGTGACTGCCTCTTGATCAACTGTTTCTACCATAATTATACTTTTAAATTCCTTCGTCGTCTTTTCTTAGCTCTTCACATCACTTCATTCTTGTTCGTGTTTTATAAAAAGTGTTATTATTCAGTCTTTGCATAAAGAACAGTGCTTGTTTTAGTAATATGGAAGGAAGGTATAAGCGTTTAGCGTTTCCCGTATGTGATACGGACAGTCGAGCTCACACACTCTGCCTGCCTCTCTGTTATCAAACTAAGGCTCGTCTCTCATTCATCTAAACTACGATGATTGTGCACAAACGCACACGGGGACACATACGTACATTTACTCATCTACCCAAATACACTCACTCAAAACAAACATTTCTTAGGCATTTATCATGCCCTTTTTGTGAACATGAGCTAAATGATTTGCCAGTGATCTTCCGCAATGACTGAGTACTCTTATGATATGAATTTATGATATGAGTTATTTTTTTGATTCCAGCGTCATTTTATTTGTGTTTACTAGCACGTTGAAAGACACCCTGTAATTATTATTTCACTAAATTCTAAGATTCATCTCCACTTATATGAATGTGGCTTAATCACAGTGAAGCATTCATTGAGTTGCTACCTTTTGATAGAATAAGGGTATTATGCTTTAAAAACAGATACAAACTTTTTATAAACTATAAAGTCATTATTTATTTAACAAATATATAAACTATTTTCTCTTAGGATTCCTGGGAAGTTTGAAAGTGTCACTTAAAACATATAGAAAAGTAGTTGTCAGCTTACGTTCTGTGTCTCCATATATAGTCTTTCCTTAGGCAAACAAATTGACCTGTCCAGCAGGCAGAAATATTACGTTCTACAGAAATGGACAGGTACTTTTAAATGCCCTCGTTAGAAAAGTGCGAATGATTTAGCCAGATTCATTGTTGGAGTCGGAATCGAGGGCGGAAATTGGAAAGAGTGGATACCATGCCGATGTCAGCTGGCTAAGTTGTAGTTTATCCAGAGACACTTCTGCTCCACCAAGACCAACATTGTGTTCGAAGCCTCGTTGACGAGCCCAAACCATGGCAAGGAGCGAACGTCCCAAAGCATCACAAGCGGCGTACCTCAAAGTCTGGCGAAACTGAGGATCGGCATTCCCTCGAACTACTCGCGTCTTCCTCTTCTGCAGGCGTTTGTCACCTTCACGAAGATAGGTTTTCACATAGGCATCTAAACAAGGAAAAGAAGATAAGTTACAGTAAAAATCTTGTTGTCCTTCCCAAGGAGTGCACAGTTGTATATGGCGGACTGTACAAGAACCATAAGTCCAAAATAACTAAATCAATAAGTTAAGCTCCAATAAAATATTTCACTTTCTACAAGGAGTTTATTCTTTCAAATACACTGGTAGAAGATAAGTAATATGAAAGCCCTCAATAACTTGTAGAGTTAAAAGACATTTGAGGATGGCGAAACTAATAATGAATAGACTAGAAAGACTTCTGAACAAGCATGGTCACTAGTTGCCATCCCATACAAGACTGACTCACTACTCTCCACAGAAAAAGGTGTAGAACTAAACAAAAAACAAAAGAGTACTGTACGCCAAGCCCACAGCAGAATGTAAACACATACAGCCAAGGTTAAAAGATACACCTATACATACCAAACAAAATTTACATTTTTTACCATTGTTTTCGTTGGTGAAAAAAACAATATGATCACAACAAATCTCGTACAGTGGACTGCGGACGGAATCTTGCAATTTTAAAATCTCAATAAGTGTGTATTCCAAAGTCTAAAATTGTTTTTGCACATCCTTTAACTTCTTTTACACGCAGCCTTTCTATCTTTTACAAACAAGTGAAGAAGTTTACATGATCCATATATATGATCCATGTATAGGCTATATACTGTATGTATATGATAACCTGTGCTTTTTTCATTGAGTTGGCAACCCGCAGTATACATGGAACTAGATCTGAATCACTGTTCCTTATCAGCCGTTTGCGAAGAAAGTAACAAGGATGTAGTTGGCCAGCCTTTCACGTGATTTATAGAGGGTAACCCAACTCAATATTAGGAAAGTGTGGACATGCCATATAATTTATCAATACCAACAACCAATAATATAGTGTTGTTTTTATTTTTATTTAGGCAAATACAGTTCCTGAAACTGAAAACATATATATAATGTTTAGCGGTTTAGTCACGCGTTAGAACCAGTCCGTTCACCAATTATAAGCCTTCCCTTACACGTTTTGTTGGCAGAATAACCTTTTTAAACTTATGGAAGAGATCTACGTTTTAGTAAAGCAGCATCTTAAGAAATTAGTTAATAGCGCGTGTTAAAGAAAGTGTATTAATAGCTCAAAATGTGAAACACAGAACTGGTGGGACTTTATTTATTACACACCCAATTGCCCACGAATATTTTATATATTTTACTTTTAAATATCCTTGTGCTATTGAATTTTCTAAGGATAAAAATGAATTTTAAGAGCTGTTATTATTCTCCCCCCAATAAAACGTTACTGATTAAATAACGCTTAAAGTGAACAGGTGACTAGTGTAATCCCCTCACCTTACATTCTTTTCTTAAATACAAATCTAGTGATAAAGAGGACACAACGAATCATGCGATAGAATTTGTTGACAGAATCTCATGATGGTGATGGGTATAAAATCACACGATGTCTGGAAACTGTCACTTACTCGAAGCAAAGGATAGTGCAAAATAAGGTGTATTCTTGTGCGAGTTTTTTGTTACAGTATTTGTTATTATGACATGTCTTATACAACGGGAGCATATGTCGATATGCTGTATGAATATTTGCAAGCAAGCAAGAATGCTGCTTTTGTTGCACTGAATTATGCAGCAAAGTACCGTGACAGAAGAAACCCTGTATTAAAAATAGTCTTCGTGAAACTGGGTCTTTAAGTAGAACGAAGAATTGAAAGTTACGTGTGTTGGAAGGAGACATTGCAAATCTTGTTCTTCAACATGTTGCCGATAATCCCCAGTCTAGTACAAGGTCAATCGCTGCTGACATTGGAAATATTAGGCATATGTAAGTGAACAAAAAACCCTTAAGAATAAGGGATTTCACACATAAAGCCTACGCCTTAATCAAGCTCTCCATGGAGGTGATTATCAAAGTCGTGTGAGGTTTTTCGAATAGTTGACCAGTAAGATGACTAAACGCCCTGACTTTCTCACACTTGCAATATTTTCAAACGAGTGCACATTCTCCAATAATGGTTACGTCAATCGTCACAACAGTCACTACTGAGCAGATCGGAATCCACACTGGATGAGAGAAAGCCATCTTCAAATTCGTTGGAGTCTGGACGTGTGGTGTGACGTTTTGGGAGATCAGCTAATAGGGCTGTATTTTTGTAAATGCAAACGAAATGGAACTTACGATTTCTTAGCAAAGAGCTACCTGAATTACTTGAACATGTTCCACTGCAGACTAGAAGAGACATTTGTATCGAGAAGATGGGACTCTGGAAGTAAGAGCTTGCATAACGAAATGTTTAATCTTAGATGGATAGCACTAAAAGGACCAATCGAATGGCCGCCAATGTCACCTGATCTTAGCCCCTTAATTTTTTTCCTTTAGAGCTACACCAAGGACAAGGTGTATGAAACACGACCTCTTAATGCAGCAGATTTGTGCCATCGAATTGAGAAAGCATGTCATAACATTACCCCTGCCATGTTAGCCGGGTTCGAGATTCTTCGTACAACGTAATGGGGAAACTTTTGAGCATAATTAATTTTCTAAGTACAACAGAGAGGAGATTTATTTTATGAGAAACCTTTGTTATGTATAAAGTGTTTGTGTCTAATTATTTATTCAATTTATGGTGTCCAGATGTTGTTTTTAGAAATAGCTGTAGTAGAGTGTGCAGACCAGGACGCTTATAAATGAGGAGAGTTGATCTGCTTCAGGGTCTGTTGTTGTCTTACCTTCCATCATGATTGTTCATCCATCGCTATCGTATAGTCTTTCGTCCGTTAGTACGCTAGTAACTAGACTGTCACCCGTTAGAAATTATTTTTGGGGACAAAATTCGTACCGTCTATGGTATCAGATGGCCATAGAATATCTATAGGCATAAAATGAAGGCTTACCCTGTTGGATCGACTTCCGATCATTATTTTTTTATGTTGTGTTTCTTACCTTTGAAATATAGCGAGGCATATTATGTTGTTATTCTGTGTTCAAAATAAGAATTTAATTTAATACTGTTGTTAATTTAGATGGTACTTAAACTATATCCCGATTTCAATGATTCATTTATTATTTGACATGTCAGCTTTCATCATTAGACTCTATAATAAGGTGCTGCCTACGGAAATTATCTTTAAATTACGATTCTTTAATTTATTTCGAAAACCCTTTTCAATACTAAAAGCCAATCCTAGTGTAACTGGCTTTTTGGGTCCTGACATATTTTCTTGGATCCTGACATGTATTTGCATTTTAAAACGTTTTTATTAACTCACTTTCTTGTTTGTCTGTCTGTCTGTCTGTCGTAGTGGGTGGAATCTTGCAACTCAAATTTCGAGCACTTCCCGATTAGCTATCCGGCTGAAACTTTCAGGGTAGCTCACAACTCGATGACAAT
>QVQU01214187.1:0-14841 GCA_003456935.1 Machilis hrabei
GCTACATCTTCTGCCTTATCTGTAAAACTCTCTAATGTCTGGGATAAATCTCTCACTGTTTTATTATATTGTTCACCAATATTTTTCAGCTTTATAGCTTCTATCAAGGAGTCGAGATTTTTTTTATAGTTCTCACTTTTAAATGGATCATTCATACTAATTACAGCTCATTATTTATTAAAATATAGATCTAAAATATTAAGATCTAGTAAATATTACTTTTGTAATTCATGTAGAACTATAGCTATAATAAGTAAGATTTCCCTACGTCATACCGCCGCGGTATCTCCAGATCCCGCTAACAAGTAGCGGGATACTTGACCTTTACAGGGATGACGGTTGTCGTTTAGTCATAAATATTTAAGAAATTTACTAAACGAAAAAAAAGGCAAAAGAAGCCCCGACTAATATCTATTTTAAAACATTGGCGTTTTTTATGTTTTAAACGTTTAATAACCGCCACTCAGTTGCTTTTTATTGTAACTAACCTTTAGTCATAAATGTTTAAGAAATTTACTAAGCAGAAAAAAAGGCAAAAGAAACCCCGTGTTAGCTAGTTGTCACTCCCTAATCCTGCAAATTGGCGTACTATACTGTCTTAAACGCTTTATAAGCGCGTTTCAGCTTATATAGCTAGAAATGTTGTGAAGACATAAGGTGCACATAGTGCAAAAAATTAAAAATAAGACGCCAACTACGTTGTTTTTTTGCTGTTTAATCTGCACAGATGAAGATAACTGAATACCTTCAGTTTCATGATAAGGGGGCTGGCGAAGTTTGTCAAGTAGGTTTTATGGCCTAGCGTCACGCGCTGGAATGACAATTTCGATTATTTCATACATTGACTTCGGTAAATCCAAATTATATTAGCTACATCTAACGAATTTTACACTTGCTAAGATTGCGCTATTTGAGTATCTTTAACTGAAAGAAGTTATTTTTTATCCAATATGAAAAAAGCCTTTATATTCACATCCTTAATAGCAGTTGTATTAATAGTCATTACTTTTTTGTATAAAAACAGCGGAACTGACAATTCACAAGTAGTGAATGTCTATTCATCGCGCAAAGAAGAATTAGTACGTACTTTATTTGATGAATTTACAAAAAATACAGGCATTAAAGTACGTTACATCATTGATGATTATTCTCAGCTACTTTCACGCATGGAAAATGGCGGTGAAGCTGACTTACTTTTAACTGCAGATGCAGTGAACCTGATTTTGGCAAAAAAAAGAGGGCTTTTATCTCAAGTGGATTCAGAGATTTTAAAAAGTGTTATACCTGCAAAATTTAGAGATAGTGAAGATTATTGGTTTGGCCTTACAAAAAGAACCAGAATATTGGTTTATAATAAAGAGTCAGTAAATCCTAAAAACTTAAGTACTTATGAAGATTTAGCAAATGAAAAATGGAAAGGAAAAATATTAGTGCGTTCTTCTACAAGTCCATATAACCGGTCATTGATTGCTTTTATGATTGCAAATAATGGTTTTGAAAAGACGAAAGAATGGGTAAGTGGAATTGTGAGTAATATGGCAAGAAAACCAAGTGGTGGTGATACTGACCAAATTTATGCTGTAGCTGCTGGTGAAGGAGATGTTGCAATAGTAAATAGTTATTACTTTGCAAGAATTCTTTCATCAGAAAATAAAAAGAATGTTATAGACAAGCTAGGGGCTTTTTTTCCTAATCGCAATGATCACGGCGTAATGGTAAACATCAGTGGTGCAGCAGTAACAAAAAACGCAAAAAACAGGGAAAATGCTATAGTCTTATTGGAATTTTTAGTAAGCAAGCAGGCTCAAGAGCTATACGCTAAAAAAAACCAAGAATACCCTGTTATTGAAGGCGTTGAAACTTCCGATATACTAAAGTCTTGGGGAAATTATCCACAAAGTGATTTACCTCTAAGTGAACTTGAGAAGCATCTTTTTGAGGCTGTTATGATAGCGGATGAGTGTAAGTGGAAGTAATCCCCAGTGCCACTGAACACTGGGATGAAAGATTTATGCTAATGTACCTTACTCTTGACTCGCTGAACTTTTTCTTCCTTCTAACTTAATTTTGACTTTACTATCTTTTTCTGTTCTTTCACCAAAACAATTGCTGCACAAGAGGTCTATTGAAAAACAATAATAAGAAAGTAGAATAGGTTCAAGTAGTTGAAAAGGAAACTATGCACAAGAGAAGGAATTTGTTAAACATCTCAGACCTTACAGTCGATGATGTAGAAAATATAACTAAGTTGGCTAACCAGTACCTTAAAAAAGAAGCTGCAAATAGTCATATCTTGGAAAATAAGACAGTAATAAATTTATTCTTTGAAGATTCAACGCGTACACTTGCGTCTTTTGAAATAGCAGCAAAAAGCCTTGGAGCAAATGTTGTAACTTTGCCAATAAGATCTTCTTCTATTAACAAGGGAGAAGATCTAAAAGACATGATCAAAACATTAAATGCAATGAATCCTGACTATATAATAATCAGGCAAAAAAATAGCGGTATTGTTAATATGCTGGCTAAGAATGTTAGCTGCTCGCTAATCAACGCAGGCGATGGAAGCAGTGAACACCCAACTCAAGCTCTTGCAGATTATCTTGTAATCAGCAGTCATAAAAAGCAAATAAAGGATCTCAAAGTTGTGATATGTGGAGATATTCTGCACAGCAGAGTTGCAAGGTCAAATATAAGGTTGCTAAAAATGTTTGGAGCAGAGATAAGCTTGGTCGCACCACCAACTTTGATTTGTAAGCATTTTCCTGAAGTAGATTCAGTCCATTATTCATTAATTGAAGGTATAAAGGATGCTGATGTAATCATGCTTTTAAGACTGCAGAAAGAGCGCATGAATAATAGTTGTTTTGTTCCTTCAGAGAAAGAATATTTTCATTTGTATGGACTTGATTCACAAAAGCTATCATACGCAAAACCAGATGCGATTGTTATGCACCCAGGGCCAATAAATAGAGGGATTGAGATTAGCAGCGATGTAGCAGATTGTGTTATTTTACAGCAAGTAGAATTTGGATTGGCAATACGTAAGGCAGTGCTGCACTATTATAGGCCTTGTTAATATTAAAAGATGCTACACAACTAATGCGAAAGAAGGGTTTTTTCATGAAATGACGAGGCTTGTAAATGGTTTGAGAATGGCCATTAAGATGTTAAGGCCGAGGATATGGTGTGGAAGTTTTTACGAAAGCCTGAAGTCAATCAACAACCTTGCAGAACGGCAAATTAGACGGCTATCGTAAAAACAGCTTTTTCACCTGGTTGGAACGTGGGGAAAGGTTCGTGGAAGAATGTTGTCGATATTTTTGACATCACGTCTCAATGGCCAAAATCCCTTCCAAAAGTTACGACTGCTTAGTTCTTTATTCATTCTCACAATCCGTGAACGGTTACTTGTTTTTAGCGTTAAGCAGCAAAATTAATAATTTGAGAATTTTCCTGAAAAAACTTACCACAAACTGGTCACAATTTTCTGTGAAAGACAGATATAGAAAGACTAGAGTATCCACCTTAAGTTCATTGAATTTTCTTACCTTTGCTTCTTAACTTGACGCGTATAGTTTATTTAACGCTCCCTAAGTTCGCCATTGCCTGAACGGATACAATCATTTTAACTATAAAAGCGATAAAATCTTTTACTTTTTGCTCAGCATATCCATCATAACTGGCTTACTTTTAGTGATTCATGGAGTTAAAAAAGTCAGCATTGCTCTTTGTTAAAAGTAGTTTGTCACGTAAAAATTCCATTGCTTCAACAGATCCCATAGGATTGAGTATTCTACGCAACACCCATATTTTATTTAGTATAGCCTTATCAACTAATAGCTCTTCCTTCCTTGTTCCGGATTTTGTAATGTCAATAGCTGGAAATATACGTTTATCAGAAAGTTTTCTATCAAGTATAATCTCAGCGTTTCCTGTACCTTTAAACTCTTCAAAAATAACCTCATCCATTTTTGAACCAGTGTCTATAAGAGCTGTAGCGATGATTGTCAAAGAACCACCATTTTCAATATTACGAGCCGCTCCAAAAAAACGCTTGGGTCTCTGCAGTGCATTTGAATCCACACCACCAGTTAGAACTTTCCCAGACGAAGGAATAACAGCGTTATAAGCACGTGCAAGTCTAGTAATATTGTCAAGTAGGATTACCACATCTTTTTTATGCTCAACCATTCTTTTAGCTTTTTCTATTACTATTTCAGCAAGCTGTACGTGACGGTAAGCAGGCTCATCAAACGTAGAACTCACTACCTCACCTTTTACAGAACGTATCATATCTGTTACTTCTTCAGGTCTTTCATCTATAAGTAACACTATTAATTCTATTTCAGGGTGATTTATAGCTATAGAGTTAGCCATTTGCTGAAGCAATACAGTTTTTCCTGTGCGAGGTGGAGCAACTACTAACGCTCTTTGCCCTTTTCCAAGAGGAGCTACTATATCTATAGCACGCATGCTTAAGCCTTTTTTATCATCACCACTATTACACTCAAGTACTATGCTTTCCTCAGGATAAAGAGGAAGCAAATTATCAAAATGGACGTACTTTCTTAATTCACTGACTTCAGTAGAGTTTATACTTTGAACCTTAGTTAAAGTAAAATATCTTTCTTTATCACCAGGTGGCCTTATTTCTCCACATGCCATATCTCCTGTACGTAAATTAAACTTCTTTATTTGCCCGTTAGAAATATAAACATCATCGGTACTTGGGGCATAATTTGCACTTGCTGAACGTAAGAAACCAAAACCATCAGGCAATATTTCCACTATTCCACTCCCTGTGGTTATGCCTCCTTCTTCGCTCATTTTCTTCATTAAGCTGAATATCATTTCCTGCTTTAGCATTCTACCATTGCTTTTACCGTTAGTTGAAATTTTTCTTTCTTCAGCTAACTCTAACAATTCTTCTGCTGTTTTCTCTTTTAATTCGCTCAGATCTAATGTTTTTCTGTTTTTCTCAGTACCTTCATTGACCATCTGTTTTACTGTATCGTTATTGTGAATTTGCTCACTTTTTTCAGGTTGAGCTGTAACCTTTCCTTTTGCCAAAACATCTTCATTGATTGTTGTCATAATCCTCCAAAAATTTTAATTGATGCTTACTAACCTAAAATGTGACTATAAGATAATAAATTAGGCTGAGCTAGTTTTAGTGCGTATTAAGCTTAATTATTATTAAACCCCGTACTTTACTTACATTATACTAATAAATACTAGCAAGTCAAGTTAATTTAATGTTAACAAAGCACAAAAATTTGAGGATTTTCAATAGCTATTCTTTATATTTTTTAACCTTTCTTGCTTCTCTTCTTCTACTTTTGCTTTTTCCACTTCTGCTTCTAAATTTTCTTGACTACATAAGCCAAGTAGTACAGGATCTTGGGGTTTTATATTTTGCATGTTATGATGAGATCCATCTCTTACTTGCTCAACTGTGTAATTTGTTGTACTAATTAATTTAGCTATAACGTTATTATCCAAGATAGGAAATTTTTTTACTAAATAATAAATCGCATCAGGTTTATCTCTACGCCTTGCCGTAGAGGCAAAGCCAAGAATGCTACCAATCGCTTTACTCCTTTTTTTTATATTTTTTATAATCAAATTTGGTACACGGTTTGAATTTTTTTTGCAATCATCGATTTCTTTTTCAGTAATTACCCCAGAAATAATAGGGTTATATTTTTCAACTTCTATTTCCTCATCAGCTATGTCTTGTACTTCTTCAAGGGCCAACCTACAGCATTGTGCTATTTGATTAAAAGTTAAACCAGTGTTGTCTACTAACCAAGCAGCTATTTGCATTAGAAACTGTTTATTTCTATCGTTATTGCCCTTAGAAGATTCCATTGACATCAAAAAAGCATCTCCCATTTAAAGTATCCCTTACTGTTATACAGAGCTAAAATATAAGCTATTAAAACTAAAAAAGCATTAATTTTGTCATTCAATGACTTTTTGTTTGTCACTTCCCACCTCTTAAGTTAATTAAATGCGCTTACGTTTAAGCATATTTCAAACGATTCAAAAAAATATTTTCCCTTCTTAAGGTATAGTATAACTCAGTCAAACATATGTTTCTATTTAAGAAAAGAGTTAAATTTTAAGTTAATATATTGTAATATTATATATATTGGCTAATAAAGCAACAGGTTTACAAGAATTAAATTATCACTATTCTATAATTAACCATTAATTAACTGAGTTTAAAATGAATGTTAAAAATTTTTTCACTAAAGTAACCGTTGTCCTTTTAGCTTGCTTATTAGTCTTCATGGGAATTGGCAACCTTTTATCAGGTGATGATGAAAAAGAAGAGGTAGCTAGGGTTGGAAAAGAAGTTATAACGTCAGATGAGTATAAATCACTATATCAAAATTATGAAAAGCAAATTTCTGGATCTGATGCGAGTAGAGAACAAGTAAAAAAGCTGAAATATGATTTGCTTAACGCACTTATAGAGCAAAAACTATTGTTTAACCTAATTAGTGAGCTGGGGTTGACAGTTGGAGAAGAGTCTATAAAAAACCATATTAAAAATACCAAATACTTTCAAAATGATAAAGGCGAATTTGACAAAAATAAATTCCATGAAACGCTAAATGACCTGCATATGACAGAGAAAGAGTATATAGCAAAGCTAGAGAAAGTTCTGCCTGCAATGATGTTCATGACTTCGTTATTTAAAGATAATTATCCGGTAACTTTTGGCGAGAGAGTTGATGAGCAGATATACAAAAGTCGCTACCAAACTAGAGTGGTTGATATTGTTAAAATAACTGAAGATGCAGTTACAAACATTCCTGAACCAGATGATCAAGCCTTACTTGATTTGTACGAAAGAAATAAATCCCATTTTTATTATCCTGAGTATCGAACTGCGCAATATATTTCCCTAGGCCAAAAGTATTTTGAAGATCAAATCAAGATCTCAGATGAAGAAGTTGATGGTATAATAGAACAACAGGAACTAAAAGATCAAAGAGATGTATTCAATGTAATATTTTCTACCAAAGAAGAAGCTGAGACAGCAAGAAGAGCATTTGAGGAGGGTAAAACAAGCTTTGAACAGATAGTAGGAGAGTTTGGCAAAGCAAAACTTGAGGAAACTAGAGTAAATAATATAACTAAGGATTTTTTACCAGAAGACGTGAGGGAAAAGGTATTTGCTCTCAAAGTAGGTGAAGTAAGTGAAGTTTTAGCAAGCAGTTTTGGTTGGCATATAATAAAAGTGGAAAGTGCGCATCAAATCTCTGATGAAGACTTAGTTGATTTAAAAAAAGACATAAAGTCAGTTCTAACTAACCAAAAGTCTTTTGAAAGAGTCAATGATTTCATAAACCAAGTGAACTATAAGATATACAATGGTTCAGAAATTGAAGAAATATTGAGTGAATATAATTTACCTATACAAACTATTGGTCCAGTAGATGCGAGTGGAAAAGATCAAAGCGGTAATAACGTAGGAGATTCTAGTGATTTGATTTCTTTCATTTTTTCGCGAGAAAAGGATCAGAAAGGTTATTTCAAGGGCGTTGGGGACGCTGTTGTTAGTGTAAAAATAATTGATATCGTTCCACCCAAATTGCAAAGTTTTGAAGAAGGCAGGGCATTAGCGGTAGAGCTTTGGTGTAGTGAGTTTATAAAAGAAAGAATGTTTAAAATTGGGCAAGAGGTTGCAGTTCAACTAAGAGAAAAAACAGATTTGGAAGAAATTCAAGGTGTGGAATTAGTTAAAGGTCAGCAGATGCAACGCAATGAAGTGGATCAACAAAACTACCCCTTTTCTTTTGTAGAAGAGATTTTCAATATGAAAACAACTGGTTCAGTGACAGACCCTATTCAATACAATAATGAAATTATAATAGGTGTTCTAAAAGAAATGCATTCATCAAATGGTAAATTAAACACGCTTGACACCGGAAAACGTGTGATGATATCGCTAAAAGAGCAATTAATTAGCTATCTGGAATCAAAGTATAAAGTCGAAGTTAATCACGCTATACTTGATGATATATAGCCAGATAAGAATTAAATCCTTATAAGAACCTGTTTTACCTCAAACGCATCCAGTGCTCCGAACTTGGACCCAGAAACTTACTAAGTGGCTGCATGATGCAAATTAGATTCCAGTGCCCGGTGCTGGAATGACACCCTACATTATTGGTAATTATATTATAAGGTGCAAAAGTTGTATAATTCATTTGACTTAAAACGGCTCATTGTATAAAATTGTGACTAATATATGAATAAAGGTTAACATGGTAGTTAAAATAAGGTTGGCAAGGTTTGGCGCAAAGAAACGCCCTTTTTATAGGATAGTTGTAGCTGATTCACGAGCACCAAGAGATGGGCGTTTTATTGAGAAAATAGGACAATATGATCCAATGTTACCAAAAGACAATAAAAATCGTGTTGTGGTGAAGGCTGATAGATTAAAACATTGGCTAAGCGTAGGCGCGCAAGCAACTGAAAGAGTACTATGGTTCATTAAAAAAGGCATAGTAACTTTAGAAACAGAACCAAAGAAAACAGAAAAGAAGAAAGTAGAGAACGAGAAAGCACAGGGACAAGAAGCATAAGTCTCTTTAAAATGCTAAATACTGATTTAACAAATAATGGTAAATTAGACGATGTCGTATCTTCTGATTTATCAGCTATGAAGGACTTTATCTTCAAAAATGTCAATGATGAAGGTGCTAAGCTTGCTACTGATATTATATCTCATCTTGTTAGTTCAGGTGGAAAAAAAATAAGGCCTAAACTAGTTTTTATTATATGTAAAATGCTAAACTATTCTGGGGAGGATAGGATCAACGTTGCTGCATCGGTAGAGTTTATACACAATGCTACTTTACTTCATGATGATGTGCTCGATGAAAGTGAGGCACGCCATGGAGTTAAAACAGCGAATAAGATTTGGGGAAATAAATCAAGCATTTTAGTTGGTGATCTATTGTTGACTCTAGCATTTAGATGGCTTATAGAGTGTGGAAATTTAAATATTCTCTCTATTTTATCTAAAGCATCGCATTTACTTGTGAAGGGTGAAATAAAGCAGATGACAACACGTTTTGACCCCCACACAGTCAGGGAAAATTATTTTGATATCATTGGAGAAAAGACAGCATCTTTATTTTCTGCATGCTGTGAAGCTGCATCTACAGTATCTGGTGCAACAAATGACGAAACAGAGAGGCTAAAGAATTTTGGTTTTAATTTTGGTATGGCATTTCAAATAGTTGATGATATGCTCGATTATACTGCTAATCAAGGCACTTCTGGAAAACAAGTCGGAAAAGACTTTTTCGAAGGTAAAGTCACCTTACCTGCTATTATAGCATACGAAAAGGGCAGTCCAGCAGAGCAAAAATTCTGGGAAAAATGCTTTTCTTCAGCTAGACACAATTTTGACCAAGCATTACACTATATTAATCACCATAATGCCATTCAGCTTTCTATGGAAAAAGCTAGACACTACATTAATATGGCACAAAATGATATTAGTACTTTTTCTGATTCTTTTTATAAAATTACTTTAATTGACTTTTTAAATGCGAGCATAGAAAGACAAATGTAGCTGGTGCTTGATATTTTCGAATTAATTGCTATATATTTATTAGATTCTTAAGGATAGTGATATGTCAGACAGCAGTAAAGAAAAAAAGAGGAAATTTGCCGATATGGTAAATAGGCAGAAAGGTAACGACCAACAAAATGATGATTTAAATGAAGACCTTAATACATTAAAAGAACGTGCAGCTCAGCTTGAAGATCATTTACGCCGTGCTGTTGCAGATAATGAAAACGTCAAACGTATAATGCAAAAGCAAATTAGCGATGCAAGTGACTATGCAGTCACAAAATTTGCACGTGATATGATCGACTCGTGCGACAATTTAAAAAAAGTAATGGAAATTTTGAAAGACGGTGATCCTGTTCATGAGGGGATTAAAGTAGCTTATCAAAAAATTATAAATGATCTAAAAAAACATGGAATAGAGGAAGTAGATCCACTTGATGAGCTTTTTGATAGTAATTTACACCAAGCTGTTGTGGAAAGAGAAGACAATGAAAAAGAGCCTGGCACTATTATAGAAGTACTACAGACTGGTTATACTATCAAAAATAGGTTGCTCCGTCCTGCAATGGTTATTCTTTCTAAGAAATCTGCTGATTGTGGAAGCGATTAGCATGAGGTAAATGTATAATGACAAGTATTGTCTTTTCAGGTATCCAGCCAAGTGGCGTACTACATTTAGGTAATTATCTTGGTGCAATCAAACAGTGGATAGACTTACAGCATAAATACAAATCTCTTTTTTGTATTGTCGACCTACATGCAATCACAGCAAATAAGCTTCCCGCAAGTGAATTAAAAAGTAATATTTTCAAAACAGCAGCAGCTTATATTGCATGTGGAATAGATCCAGAAAAGTCCATTATTTTTAATCAGTCCACGGTTAGTGGTCATGCAGAACTGGGCTGGCTGCTTGGGTGCTATACACCAATTGGTTGGCTTAATCGCATGACTCAATTTAAAGATAAAGCTGGCGGCGATAAACAAAAAGCCTCTCTTGGATTATATAGTTATCCAGTACTTATGGCTGCAGATATATTGTTGTATCAAACTAAATACGTTCCTGTTGGTGATGATCAAAAACAGCATTTGGAGCTTGCACGTGATATTGCATCAGCTTTTAACAATCATTATAAACTGGATTATTTCATCGTACCTGAAATCTTAACTTTGGATTGCACATCAAGAATAATGAGCTTAAGAGATGGCACAAGCAAGATGAGTAAATCTGACCCTTCAGAATATTCGTGCATTAACCTTGATGATACAGATGACTTAATTGTTAAAAAAATAGAAAAAGCAAAAACAGATTCAATTCTAGGCTTTGGTTTTGCTACTTTAGAGTGCCGACCAGAAATAAGCAATTTGATAAACATTTATTCAGTGCTTAGTAATTTAAATGTGGAAAAAGTGTGTGAAGAAGTGAACAAACATGACATGAAGCACTTCAAAAAAGAGTTAGCTGATTTAATTATCAGTGTTATATCACCCATACGTGAGAGAATGAATGATCTTTTAAAAGACCAATTCCATTTACATGAAATATTAAAAAAAGGTACAAAGAAAGCAGCAGAAATTGCAACCCATAATATAAAAGAAATCAAGGATATTATTGGATTTGCTCAATAGACCTCTTGCATAACCTAAGGAATCAATTCAAAATTGTAAAAACAGGCAATAAGGAAATGTTCAAAAAAGTGTGTCAAACCGCATTTTTAACTCAACTCAATTTTCAATCTACCAGGAAAGAAAATATCAAGTTGAGATATAGTTAAAGCCCAATTAGGATAGTCCAATTTTGCTCTGCCTTTTTTATAGCACAATATACCTGTTTGTACAAGCTAGTAAATGAGCCCTTAGTTTTAGTGAATTTTCTAATCTGTCTATGCAGTCCCTCAATAGGGTTGGTAGTATAAATTAGCCTCACGCGAACTTTAATTTTTATATTCCTTCATTAGCATAATATAATTTTGTGCTGATTGTGTAATATGTTTAATTTCTTCATTCGACATTTTTTTGAAGAACTTTGCTGGCCTGCCAGCCCATATTTCCCCACTTTTTATTACTTTTCCATGTGTCACTAGCGAGCCAGCAGCTACCATAGCTTCAGGCTCCACAACTGCATGGTCCATCACGGTAGAGCCCATACCAATAAACGCTTTATCATGCACCATACATGCATGCAACATACAAAAATGTCCCACTGTTACCATATTGCCAATAGTTGTATCACCACCTGGGTTTCTATCCACATGAATTACCGTTCCATCTTGAATATTTGTTCCATCACCTATTTTTATTGATCCAACGTCCCCTCTGACCACACAATTAAACCAGATGCTCGCATCTTTTCCTATTTCAACCTTGCCTATGATATGCGAACCACCTGCGATGAAAGCACTTTCGTCTATTTTTGGTTCATAATCTTTGTATTTTAAAATGTGATACATATTAAGCCCACAGTTTTATGCATATGCTAACCAAAATAAGGTAGGCAGTAAATACATACTTAGATTCCAAGCTACTTGGGTGACAGATGTTCTTGACTTATGCACTTTATGCTCCTAAAATTTTTATTTTCAGCTCTATCTATAATGTCAGTAGCGGTATTAAGTATATTTCAAGTAATATTGGTTGTTGTGTTAGTAATTTTAGTGCTCTTGCAGCCGCCTGGGAGTAGTTCGTTAAGTGGTTTTAGTAATACACAACAGGGAGTCAATTCGATGATTCCGGTAAAATCTTCTGAAAACCCGCTCAGCAGAATAACGGCTATTGTTGCTGGATTGTTTATTATAAACACATTGCTATTGTCAGGATTATATTCAAAAGACGTACATAAAAAATCGATTGCAGAGAAAATTATATTAGAAAAAAAGCAAGAAAGTGAACCTACTTCTGTTCCATTTGAAAATTAATGAAGGAAGCTAAATTTATCTTTGTCACAGGTGGAGTTGTGTCATCGCTTGGTAAAGGCTTAGTTGCTTCAAGCGTTGGTGCGCTTCTTCAAGCTTACGGTTTTAAGATCCGTATCAGAAAACTTGACCCGTATCTCAACATTGATCCTGGGACAATGAACCCAACTCAGCACGGAGAGGTGTTTGTTACCGAGGATGGTGCTGAAACTGATTTGGATCTTGGGCATTATGAGCGTTTTACTGGAATTAAAGCAACAAAAGATGACAATATAACAACTGGTAAGATATATCATGAGTTGTTGAAGAAAGAGAGGCGTGGTGATTATCTGGGCAAAACTGTGCAAGTCATTCCTCATGTGACAGATTTAATCAAATCGTTCATTTTTAATGGTACGGAAGGTTTAGATTTTGTAATATGTGAAATAGGCGGAACTGTAGGTGACATTGAAAGCCAACCATTTTTGGAGGCTATACGCCAAGTTAACTACACATTAGGAAAACAAAGAGTTATCCTTATTCACTTAACTTTAATACCATATCTTACCGCAGCGCAAGAATTAAAGACAAAACCAACGCAGCATTCAGTTCGAGAGTTAAATTCCGCGGGGTTACAACCAGATATTATATTATGCCGCAGTGCTAACTTAGGTTACGGTATAAATTTAAGAGAAAACTAAGACCAATCACATTTTTTATCTTGCGGTTTTATTTGCAATATTGCTACCACACTGATCAACAAGCAGAAGACTATATAAAGCCCAGCAGCAAGGTTTGTTTGAGGAAATGTTACAGTCAACCAAATACAAACCATAGGAGTAAATCCTCCATGTAACGCATAAGAGATGTTGCGTGATAAGCTCACACCACTAAATCTAACATTGGTGGGAAAGAGTTCAGATGCAACTATTCCTATGGGAACTATACCTCTTTCTATTATAGAAAGAGCCATTACACTAAGCATAATTATAAGGTAATTTTTGTAGTAATATGCAATAGATAACGCAGGACAACATAGTGCCATTGTAATTGCTATAAATAAGATTGCAGTGCGCTCTTTTCCAACTTTATCAGCCAACATTCCAAACGCTATTGAAGATATCGGCATTAATACACTGGTTATAATGAGCACAATTTCGTTGATATATGTCGTTACATACACATCCACTGATGCTATTTCCTTTGCGAGTGTTCGAAGAAATATGGTAAATCCGACAGCAACATTAACAGGTACAGATATTAAAATAGCAAGTATAAGAGCTCTCTTGTGGCGCTTTATAAGCTCTATTATTGGCAAATCAGGTAAATTTCTTTGTTTTCGATTTTTTTCATATGCTGGAGTTTCTCCCAATGTGTATATGCTATACGCGCTAATTAATCCTAAAATAGCTGAGAAAATAAATGGCAATCTCCAACCCCAGGTACAAAAATCAGTAGTTTTTTTGCAGATAATTACTATCACCGCAGAAAGCAAGACACCAATGGAGCGGCCAAAACCCATTATTCCAAAATACATCCCTAAGTTCTCTTTCCTACTGGATAAATGTTCTATAAGATAAACAGAACTTCCTTGTTCACCACTAAGTGCAATTCCTTGTGTCACATGGATTGCAAGAAGCAATATAGTAGAAATGATACCTACTTGATTGTGACTTGGAATAAATGCAATGAGACTTGATGGTATCGATATTAGCAAGATAGTAATTATTAATGCTATCCTCCTTCCATACCTGTCACCAACGTGACCAAATATGAATGCACCAAGTGGCCTTACAATTGCGCCTAGCCCTACAATTCCAAATAATTGCAGTATGTTACTGTAGACATCTTTTGCAAAACAAAACTCTCTGCTAATTATGTTAATCAAATCAGTGAAGAGCATGTAGTCATACCATATTGCGATTCTGCAGAGTATGGTTGATATCAACACCCTTGTTTGCACTAAATTCAATTCGTAAATGTTTGCTTATTCTATTCTGGCTGCTTTTTGGGATTTTACAACCTAAACATATGGAGGTGACTTTTTTATTATGGTGTGTGATAATTAAAATATTGTTAAAGTAGGAGTAAAGTTATGGAGGGTGTAATTTATTTAGCGATGCTGGGCGTGGCAGCAATAATAGGAGCTATTACCCCGCCAACAATGTTGCAAATTTTTCTTTTCTTCTCGACTATGTNCAGAAGAGTTTGGTAGCTCTTTTACACGAAATACCACATTTACGTCCTCAAGGTTAATTTCAATTCTCTTGACTAAAGTTCTGATAATATCACGTTTAGTTAGCCAGTCTGCGTTATCAAGGTTTGATCTAATATTGGAAGAAAAGTCTT
>KZ884004.1:0-11518 GCA_003456935.1 Machilis hrabei
TTATTACCTAGCTGTAAGAGCACACTTTTTGCCATCGAAACTCATTAAAACGCTTGAACACTTATTCAAATCATTGATTTAACACGAATGTCCAAACTTTTCAGTTGCTGTAAACTCAGGTGCATGTTTTATAGGAACCTATCTTTGTCCAACGGAAAAATGGAGTCTTTTGGAATCGTTCAGCAGTATAAGCAACACACCGAGGACCGTTAATTATTTAAGTTTTTACACTTTTAAGTAGAAAAAAACACGATGAGTCTAAAGAACAAAGAAGTTAATAGGACTACCCGTAAAAACAATTCAACCCACAACATGAACCCGATCTGAATAAATGAAANCTGNAATACGTATANTCTTCATGGATAACCGTTGCAAAAAGTTCAAAACTGAGCCGCGAGATGGCTGCAGTGAGACCGTGTACGTTGGATGATGGGAATCATGGCTATACTTAATCGTGTATGATCATTGATTTCATGCTGCATTAAAAGGCGTAGTGCGCTGTATTATTTACTGCACCATCCATTAAACTGAGCGTGACACTTCACCTTTTCTTGAATGGTGGCTATGAGTTTATCGTCCCACCTTTCTGACACCCGCGTCGTAACGACGCTTNGGAGGATACAAATTGGCTGTACTGGACAAGCTGGGACGCCCTTTGTTGGACTTGACACCGGTGACCTCCCAGTCCGATTATGTCACAACTGACGTCACGTAAGTACTTGATAATGATGTCATTAACTTTAAGTGCACACTCTTAGCAAGTAATTCACCGTGTTTTCTTTATATAGTTGCAGATAAACTGACCATGGTACTATGGGTAAACAAGTAATTTCTTTCAGCCCTTCCTTACCACTCTTCTTCAATATATGAGGCTACACTGTTTCCCTGTGTCACAGCTTGATCATTAGAAACCTCGACCAGCCCTAGGCAAATTTATGTTATGGGATTACTTTAAGTTTAGAGAGACAATTCATCGTGCTGAAGTAACCTCGGGTCGTCCTTGAATGACCCATCAGGTGTCGATAGGACGTTGAACACTACGTATAATTATTATCGACACATAAAACATGATTTGGATTCCATTAAAATTTGGACAGCTATTGAAAAATAGAGAAAAATGTGACAAAAAAAAAGACATAATTTGGACACCCATTGAAAAATAAATCATTTCGACACGCACCGAAAAATTTAATTATAATTTTAAAAATTTTACAGATGAAGGCAAAATTTGAACACGTACTGAAAAGACATACTGTTTTTTGAACACCCATTGACAAATTAAGTGATAATTTAGCCAATCCTAAGAAATAAGTGAACATAATGCATACATACATTTTATTTTAACGTCGTATCTAGTTTGCATGTGTTAATTAATCTAAAGATATGAGTACAATATGCCACCTCATTACGCTTTGCTTTTGTTCTCACGAGAATTCGNGTGATGGCAACTCCATTACTTTCTAAAGTGTCANTTGTAGATACGTATTATTAGTGCTGGCTGGGTAACTCAACATTTATTTGTCTTACTCATAAGTCGTGAGTTTGCGTAATAACAAGACATGTCTTAATAATATCATTAGCCAGAGAAAGTTCTAAATATTACAAATATCTCGTTTTATATTTTTTTGCAAGTAATACCATTTCTTTAAAGACGTAGGTAGTAATTATTGTATTTAACGCTTTGAGCTTTGTGGCGTTACTTGACTGATTATGGAAACACTAAGAACTAAATGACTTGTGAAATAGATANTGCCATTGTTACGTACTTTTGTAATTCGTCCATTGTCTCGCTGGAAAAGGCTGCTAAACTCGTGATTAATCCCAGAGCACACGAAATGACAATAACAGCAGTTTGGTGTCTTTGAGATTAAAATGGTCCGTGTTGTGAGTAGTCTTTGAATCACTCATTTAAAAAAAAACAGTCGAAGCTCAAAGAAAATACTAAGCTAAACGTCGGAACGGATCGGAAACAAAGCTTTGGANGGATAGCAGGCGAAGAAAATTATAAGTAGGCTAACGCTTACTTTTTATTTTTACAACCAGTACATTCCTCCTCACTGTTACTGTCTAACATTTTTGTAAATTGAAAACAGTAATAACAATAATAACACCACTGCTACCTCTTTCTGTGTCTACCAACATACTAAAGCGTGGGTTATGCTTCCTGCCGGATACTGGAGTCTCAAGCTGCCGGAGACGAAATAGAAACAACGTTGTTAGANGGCGTGAGCCATAATCGCTCCGTACTTGCACGTTTGTGCATGCCGCTGCCGGAGAGCTAATCTAATTTATATTTTTACCGTACCATGCCATAACGTGACAGAGACACGAATCCCTCTGTGCCTGAATCTAGAACTATAACAGTCTACAGCGGAG
This sequence comes from Machilis hrabei, assembly GCA_003456935.1. Classification (NCBI taxonomy): domain Eukaryota; kingdom Metazoa; phylum Arthropoda; class Insecta; order Archaeognatha; family Machilidae; genus Machilis; species Machilis hrabei. The sequence continues at coordinate 2,377 of KZ884004.1, forward strand.
AAAAAAACACAGTCGAAATAAAAAATAACATTATCAAATCGAGGTCCGTATTGTTTTCTTAGTCTATGTACGCACGAGGTTACAGTTTCTCTGCTTGGGGAGTCGTTATTGCACTNTTTCAGTTTGAAGTAATTACATCGTCAAGATGGCAGATGATAGACCTACCCAGAATGCACAATATAGGCCAGACGATGAAACATTAATTATTATAGTTCAGGGTATTCCGAATGTCTATGATAAAGCTCGGCTAGATTATAGGGGTTCCAAAAAGAAAGAACACTCTTGGAAGGCAGTTGCTAAGATAATAGTATGTCGTCAAAGTCCATTTCGCTTGATAACTAACTAACTAAACAATGGGAGATATATATGTAAAATCAAGTCAATTAACTTTAATCACCACAAAGATCAAACAATTAAAAAACAGGAGTGCTGGGACGAATTTAGACGACAAAACTCACGTGGTTTTGTATATCGTTGGTCATCTGTTTTTGCCGGAACCACTTGCAGAAGAGAAATGAGTATAAACATTAGTCTTGCGGTCTCCGGTAGCTTGCGTGTGTGTAATCCGGCATCCGGCAAGGAGCATAAACCAAGCCACACCTTCCAGTTCGATTTCGTTCCGATTTGGGGTGCAGAAAAAANTCTGATCTGTTCCGTTCCGATACTTCGTTTCCGACCCGATCAGGTGTGTGACAATTGCCACTACAGTATCTAGACCTTATAGTATGGAAAGCGCCGTATCTTCGCTGTGACTTAATAAGTACCCTTTTCGAATGAAATCCGTTAGGAGCGCTGGAAACAGCAACGCTGCCAAAGCGTTGATCGGTAAATGGTGCAATAAAAATTATTTTATTTTTTTATTTTCGATTTCTAAAAAAATCATAGAAGTTTATGTGAAATGTAAATGAGGTTAATATTTGTGTCACTGATTTGTGTTACGTTTTTTTAAATAAAATATTTAGTTCATAGTAAGTTATGTTTTGGGCGGCTTTTCAATTTATTGTTTTTTTTACGAAATTCAGCGGAAGCAGTCTGATGAATTTGCCTAAATATACGATTTATTACTTATAGGATTTCTTGGAACGAAAATAACCTCTGAACACAAACACTGAACTTGAGAGTAATATTTCGAATCGAGTCGAAGCCAAACCGAACCCATTCGATCTCGAGCTTAAAAACTGAAGACAAACTCGAAGTATTATATATCGTATTATAACTGTGACAAAAGCGAGGTGTGAACAATTGAGGAACTCGGTAGTGATTTTCTNTATTGGTGTTTCGACTTTTTGAACATTTTATTTTTGTGACATTACTTTTAAAATGATGCATTGTTCGTAATATTTGTTTTTGTATTTACAATTCGAATATTTTGAACGAACATTGAAACCGAGCGGAAATTTGTCAGCTTCGCTAGAAAGTTGAACTTTAATAATGATAATACTTTATTATCATTAGCCTGCTATTGAGCCAGCACCTGTATTTTCACCACCAACGACTTCGTAAAGGTTCGGATTAAATTCCCGAATACATTTGTAATATTTTATAGTTATATAGGGCCTACATACAAACACATACGAGTACGTATCAAATGAAATAAGAATAAATCAAACGTGTTGTATTTTTCTTAAGTTAACAGACTTTTAAAGCCACTACACGAAAAAGAAGCGTTATACTGACCGTTCCCTTTCAGAAAACCACTCTCGAAGAAAAATGGTCACCGGCTATTTTTGGGACATCGTGTCCCATCTGTGAGAATAATTTTTACCCAGACTATTGATCAGTAGCAGTTACATGTGCTGAGATGCCACATTCCACAGTTTTCCCGCAGTATTATGGTTTCTAAAATTGAGGCGCAGGCTATAATCGCCTACAAACAGGAATAGCATTATTTTTTTTACGTTTGGAAAAGTTTAAAAGTCGTGGCTTTCCAAAAATACTTTTGTTTCTGTTTTCAACTTAAGTGGAAAAGTTGTACGAGTACAATGGTTAATTTCTGTATTTATTTCCTCTTTTGAAAGTGATTTTCAAGACTAAGTTTGGTTCGAAAAAAGGAATAGGCTAAGATGCAACACCGACTGTCCATGTACCAATTCATATTCTCTCTCCTTCAGCATCCACTGCTTGTCTTTAGTTAGAAGTAATGAAAATGTAAATCATTCTGTTAATTTATACCTGCTTGGAGTAATTTTATTTCTCTCTCCCACTATTGCTCTATAAACAAAATGTTATAGTTTCATGCTAATCTGAACTATTAAGTTAAAAAATATGCTCAAGCGATAGAGAAACAAATCCTCCCTTAAAAACAAAAAAACTTATGAAATTTTGAAGTGTATATATTTTTATATTTAAAGTGATTATATGCGAGTAAATATCGTATCTACAGTTTTTTAATTTCTCTCAGCTATAGGAAAGAAGTAACGGGCAAAATGTGGTAACCCTGGAAATTCAACATATTTTCCCAAATTGTTCTAAAAACCAGTAAAATTCTGTTTCCAAGCGATTTTTTTAAAAGTGATCNCAGACTTGACCACACATACATATTTACTCAAAAATGAAATGAATATAAACATTTGATGCACGATTTTTTATGCACCATTTTTATCCACCCTGTATTATTAGGCGAGTGGATAAAAGTTAACACGAACTTCTTGTTTTAGAAAATTTATATTTTTGTATGTATGTGCTAGTAGTCTGGATGTAGGTTAAATAATTATCAATTGATTTGTTTCCGAACAATTGTGTAATTAAATGTGTCTAATTTAAAATAGAATTACAGTATTTTGTGTATGTAAGAAAGTTCTTATTGTAATACTGTTATATTTTACAGAGCCCAATCTTTTCCTGTTACACTGCCTACCAACTTCACTTGTGATGACTGTACAATCAGGTTGGTCCGTCAAGCTGCTGAATGGGGGAAAAACTATTTGTTTTGGTCCTGCGCAGATGTCGATATTCTTCCAGGTATAAAATACTTGACAGTAAAACTTTAATATTTGCAGGAAAGATGGGTTAATAAAATACACTAATGGATGTGCAAGCAGGCATGTGGATGGACAGAAAAAGCTGGACTGTGTTGATAGCTATGGCAACATTGGTACATTGTGTTTATAAATTGTGGTAACACTTCCAGTGACTGACAAAGACTTAAGACAGATATCAGTGTCATATAAATACCTTGTGAAAAAGTTTTTTTTTTTTTTACATAATGTTACAACGAATCAGTGTGGAACCACATGTGACACAGCAGATGTCCACCCAGTAATTGAACTCTTGCATATCCTGTGTAACCATGAATGGTAGCTTCTTCAATTACCTGCTGTAGTTCCTGGACATCAGATGGCAAAAAAGGTGGTACATAAACATGATCGTTTCTGTATCACCACAAGAAGAAATCACATAGAGTTAAGTCCGGTGATCTTGGCGGCCATTTCAAGAAACATTTGTCCCTTCTTCTACGCGTCTGGTAGGGGTACAACAGATAACGCCAACTGGCAGTGAATGAGGGAACTACATGCCTCAGCAGTAACAACTGGGAAACTTTCATGTTTTCTCTTATCAAAAGTGTTCAAAACATTTATAAACATGATGCTATTGAATATGCTAACACAAACTTAGATAATTTTCCAAAATGTGATCTATATATATATATATATATACAGGGTGTTTCTGAATAATGATTAAAAACTCTTCAGTAGTACATAGAGGACATTAAGACGAGTAAATTGATTGGGGCACTTAGGGTCGCAGAAGCCGGGAACAGCATGGAAGAAGCGAGAATCACACACCCTAGCAGATAGACCTTTACCTCATGTAGTGCGCAAGTTAGCGCTAGTTGACTGGTTGCCTACCTATAAGGCTGAAACTTGTTGGCCAAATTTCGGGCATTTCCCGGCTTCTGCAACTCTAAGTGTCCTATGTCAATTTACTCGTCTTAGTGTCCTCTATCTACTACTGAAGAGTTTTAATCGTTATTTAGAAACACCCTGTATGTATATTTACATATACACACACAATTCTGTACATTCTTTGGCCAAATGAAGTCTTCGAGATGNACTTGAAGTTACGGAAATTAGAGTCGTTTGCTACTTTCAAAATGGGTTTTCAAGTACATGTTAAGCTTCAGTGTTGGTTTATGTGTAACTTTACCTTAGTTGCACTATAATTTCACTTCCTCCCCATNCTTTATTGTGTCAAAGGGTTTGTTTACCAGTACTATTACATAAATGATAGTTAACGTAACTGGGTTACTAGAATCAATTGTCATTATAGCTAGCCTACTAATAATTATTTTTTCAGTCTGACCTTTAACCCCACTCCACACAAGAGTAGTTTTCCTACCAGAATCAGCATTACTAATAGCAACACTCAACTGTCTGGTGCTCTGGCATCGTCTGGTGTGCATTTGTGTGTTCCTTGAAACAGTGAAATGTACATCACATGCCACCAGGGTATCACACAGTTGTCTGTTACTATTAGTAACACAGATNCTGCCATAAAAACTGATCTCACGTGATGCGGGCTTAAGCAACATCGAGGAACACATTTGAAATTTCAGTTATAAGTTTCCCTTTGATTGTGTGGCAAGGAAGATGTTTTAATTTGCACTTTATTTTTAGACTAAATGCTACTGAGAAAGTTAGTACTTTATTATTTATAGCTTCTAATATTAATATACTTTCCAGTAAACCTCAAAATTTCATTGTTCCTGGATGTGAAAACTTAACAAAATTATTTTTCAGCTTCACGCTATCGCGAAACTTGCAGTGGCCATGGAAAGTACCTTCTTAGCCGCTGTCGCTGCGATCGTCTTTACTACGGTCCCCGTTGTCAGTATCGTGACGAGTGTTTGGAAGATGCTGACTGTGGAGACAGAGGACGCTGCATTGACATCAAAGCAACGACAGCACCAAGGAAGCAGTGCTACTGTGAACTGGGATGGTTTGGTCCAGGATGCAAGAAAAGTATGTTTGGTTTTAAACTTAAGTAAATTATATTTACAGTAATGTTTTGTTAGGAACAGATGTGTAATTTCAATGATAAAACTTTGCTTGAACTGGGAAAACCAGAAACCAAGCTAAAAGCTAGACTTTTACATGTAATACAGCCCACAAGTGATGTATTTGGTACTAGCAGACTATTGGTTAAACTCGGTGATTCCATGGGNAACAGATCTTCTCTTTCTGTATGGGTGAATATTAAAGGGCAAAGGTCGATTTTCAAAGAGCATCTAATAGTAAACAGCACTCAAGACCTGTGCTGCAATGTAACCAAGTAGAGCATGAGCATACTGTGCTGACATCTTTTGGGTTAGTGGTGAAACTTGACCATCATATTTTCAGTGCTCACCTGTCCTTATTTATGGAAAATCGGAACAATGACATCCCAGCTTCTGAATACTTTTCCCTGCGGCAGACAATGCGCTTTTCTTTTCCACTTGCCATTTCTGGAACTCAATCCTTCAGACTTTTAATGTTGCCTTATTACAGTTTAAATGCCCAAAGTCTATTTGAAATGTACAGAATGTTTGACACTTGGCAGCATGAACAAAATTTCAAAATAAAGCCTTCTTACATTATACGAGAGTTGGAATTTTAATAGTATCAACTATATAATTACTACAGATACAGAATACATACATGGGTTAAAGTTTTACTGCCCTTCAATGTAGTCTCCAGCATTGTATAACACCCTTTGCCAGCGATGTGGAAGTCATAGGATGCCGTTGGCAGCGCCTGTTTGGTTAATCGCTCGAATAGAGCGGTTTACTGACTGAAGAATGTCGGGAATAGTTCTGAATCGAATGCCGCTAAGTGGTTCCTTCATCTTGGGGATCAAGTCGAAGTCACAGAGGCTTAAATCAGGGGAGTAAAGTGGATGGCAGATCACTTCCCAGCCCTTTCGATTGAACAACTCAACAACACCTTGTGCAATACGAGCTTGAAGGTTGTCCTGCAAAATGATGGGTGGGTTCTACAGAAATTGCGTTCGCTTTTTTCTCAAAGCTGGTTGCAGATTGTGTTCCAAAAATTTAATGTAATACTGTGCATTGACGATCTGGCCTCGGGGTACGGCATTCGTCGGGATAACACCATCGTAATCGTACACGGGAATAACCATAGCTTTCACTTGCTAGGGTTCTAACGAAATTTTAATTTCCGTGGTGACCCGTAATGGCGCCACTTGTTAGATTGGCGTTTCAGTTCCGGCTCATACGATCTAGCCCATGTCTCATCCAGCATAATGATACGGCGTAAGAAAGCTTCTCCTTTGCTATCATAGCGCTCCAAATGGGTACGAGCAGCGTCATATCGTTGCCATTACTGGAATTTGGTCAAAGCGCGTGGAACCATCGTGTTGCAATTTTTTGCATTACCAAGCGTTCCTTCACAATGTGTAGCACAGTCGTATGCGCCAATCTTGTATCATGGGCTAACTCACGAATCGTATTGCGCCAATCCGTCTAGTAACGAGTAAACAGCACACACCTGTTCTTCACTTGCACTGGAACGACCTGGCCGAGGCTCATTTTTCACATTTTCATGTCCCTNATTGAAGCCTTTCACCCATCTCGCTACTGTTCTGTATGGTAATGCGGCCAACTATAATGGAAAACAAAGCTGTATCGCTGCTACTCCTTTGTTTTCCATTATAGTTGGCCACTAACTCATAAGATGGCTGTCTCCTCAGTTTTACACAATGTATCCCAGAGAGTTCTCTTTACTATTAGATGTTCTTTGCCACATCTAACTTTAGTTGGTTAGACTTCATATATAGTGGGTTAAACAAATTTGATGATAATTTACTGGTAGAGGAGCCAGGGTGATATCTTTTTATACTGGTAAGGAATTATGCTCATGTAATAAAAGGTGTAAAACTGTCAGTGGTAAAATATTATCAAACGATTTTCATTTCAAATTTGTGTCATTATACAGGGTATTTAAAAATGTGTACCAAAAATTGGAGAGCATGTTCTTTGGACCCAATAATGTTATTAAAATTTTGTTCGCAGACCTTTCAGGCTAATGGTTTAGCCATAATTAAGCAATTAAATTGTCTAATCACGAGGCGCGTTACAGAAACACCACGGCCACACACTAGAATTGGCACTTGTCATTCGCCAATTCTAACGCGTGGCCGTGGTGTTTCTGTAACGTGTCTCGTGATTCGACAGTTTAAGTGCTTAATTATGGCTAAACCATTAGTCTGAAAGGTCTGCGAAAAAAATTTTAATAACATTAATAGGTCCAAAGAACACGCTCTCCAATTTTTGGTACACATTTTTTTAAACACCCTGTATATGAGTGTTCTCAGTGCGATTTAGCCAGGTTTGAAAACAATGTGTGCTGAAAATAAGGGTCCATTACCAATATTTTTAATATACTAATTAGACTTTTATTTCAACACTGAATCATTCCCTGGTGTCCGTGTATCTGAAATGTTGAATCACATTTTTGTTTTCAGACATTACGAATGCACTCTTTTTGTTGAAAAATAACCAATGCAAATTAATATATGCTTTGAATCAACATGATAAGATTGTTTTATACCTCTTCCTAAGTTAAAGTTAAATTACAAAACATTTTTACTGAGTAATCCTGTTTGTAGAAGTGCTCTTCAGATCACATTACAGTTTTGTGAGGAGTTGGCTAATTTACGCATTTAATATAATTAAAAAAAAAGTAAAATTAAATTATTCATACAAAATGTACAAGAGTTAATATTACTTTAATAGTAACACTCATTAACTAACATAATTTTGTATTATTTTACAGGGTCTGCTATTCGTAGTCGCCAGCTTGACCTTGCCCTCTATTCAACTCGCCAGTTGAACGAAAAACTTACTTTGTACTGGCGAATCATGAAAGAGTCGCAGGAACTCGAAGTAGCACTTGTTTATAAGGGATCAAACTGGGTTGGATTGGGGTGGAGACCAGCTGGATTAACTAAGACATGTAAGAGATTCCCAGAACTCATTGATCCTCCCGGAACTGCTGTAGCTGAGGCAACAAATTCTCATCACCCTGCACCGGAACCCGAACCAGAACCGGAAACTGAGCCCGAGCCTGAACCTGGAAAAGCTGGCCATGATCATGACCATCACGATCATCACCACAATCATGACCATGACCATGATCACGATCACGAGCATGACCATGATCATGACCATCACCATTCTGAAGGTGCAACTGCTGAACCTGAACCAGAACCAGAAGTGGAGCCAGAACCAAGTAGTAAGTTGTGTTTTAAAAATCTGTAGCCTATACAGTGAAATTAAAAAGTAATATAAATGTAACTTAATACCATGGAATAGATAATCACTTTAATGTTGTTAGTCGAGTATTGTACTAAAAAACTATTTAACATGTGAGAATTATTTAAGTCATGCTACGACAGACCTCAAAATTAAATTTTAAGTATTCGCAGATATTATTTAACAGAACGTGTTGAATTTTTGGGGCAATCACGTTTCAGCATTTCTGTGGGATTGGTTTTTAACTCTAGCCAAGTAAAAGATAGAAGGAACAAATCGAAGCGTCTTGTTGTTTTGAGTGTATATTTGGTAAAATCGACAGGGATTAACATAACATAATGACGTATATTTTATAAATTTAAATTTCTTATTTTTTAAGACCACTCAAAATTATTTTGAGCGTAATGATACTAGGGGTACCATAAATGGTATTGTAGATATAAAACCACAAGATATTTTTTGTTTAAAATCTTTTAGTGAGGACACACGTTTCATTGTGTAAACAGTCTATTGTACATGTGGCTCACTGTTCGGAATGTCGTAAAATTTATAATTGAACTCAATTGTAAATCAGGTTGTAAAGAAACCTGTAAAGTTATGTGTGGTGCCACTTGTGAGCAGCACATAATCATAATGTACTTGTTTAAACATTATGTGTGGATAGTGTGACATACTGTTTGCATGTGGCANCCAACGTGGGGCTAAAAGTACCAATGTAAGGCTTCAAATAGAAATCAAAAGTTGGTGACAAAGGAGAATACCAGAGGCTTCCTAAGCTTGTACATTGTTTTGAAAGTTAACAAAACAGCGGGTTTCTTGTTCAGGCAGTTTTTATCTTTATGTTTAGTACATATCAAGCAAATTTCCCATTATTCTTAAAGATACTAACAA
>KZ884028.1:10403-22032 GCA_003456935.1 Machilis hrabei
AAAAAAAGTGTCTTTGTGGTTTTACTGGATAAATATTTTTAATAATACTAACTACTAGTTTTTTTTTTTTTTTAATGACATCTTCATCAGTAGTACATGTATTTCCTTAATATAGGCCTCTCCAGGCTGCCTACATATACAGGGACCAGGGTGTTTCTAAAATGCTTGGAAATACTAATCTGTGGTGGGTTCCTAGATTAAAAATAAGACGATTTTATTCTTTAGTAAAATGTTGAAATATTGATTTGAAAAAACAAATTGTAATGCTATTTTTGGAACAAGTTCTGAAAAACAAAGTTATATTTAATGAATTTTATACTAAAACTACAAAATACATCATGAAAATGTGACCCAGATTCAAAAAATGTTCTAGCCTGGGAGCCCCCAGGCACCTTAGAGTTATAATAAAATACCCTTCTGATAACTGCATGACCCCCTAATGACGAACACGTTCCGCCGCCCCTGCGTCGTTTCTTTATCATTTCGTAAATTTGAAAAACAAAATGGCAACACTGATAAAAGGTAACGCTAGAATGTTCAAACCTCTATGTAATTGAGTGTAGTGACTTTGATAGCTGTTGCATATACACATCTCAACTGAAGTACTTACTAGTGTACTGGCCATTCTAATCACACGAGACAAACAAGTAACGTTACATTTCCAACCTTCTAATTGAAGAATATTATTAGTAGCCACATTTTTGCTTTTTTTCTGTTCGTAGATGTGCTGTGGGAAAACACATAATAATTATGTATTGTTTTATAATGGGATGTCTTTGTATCTAAAAAAGAGTATAATTCAGACTGATCATATACATAAGATACGCTCTGTATATTTCATAAACTAACATTAAACAGCAGCGTAGAACCATCCTGTTGAATTTCTAGCCACAGTCGAGTAGTGGAAATTTGCCACCATGAGCAGATAATGTGCTTCAGAGCTCGTGTTTTCGAACTTCGGGGTGCGATTGGATTCTCTGTACAACAATGCCATACCTTGGATTTCAGTACATACATTCTGGGGTTTATGGACAACTCAGTAATTTTCTACAGATCACATTTTTACTCGTCTGTAACATTTTGGGTTTCATTTATAGTGACTGCATTGGAGTTTTTCATTTTTGTATCTAATGACCAATCAAAACTGACGTTCAACAGATTTATATTGTGATATATTTAATATGAAAGATTGTAAATAGTATATATTTTATATGCCATATGTGGCAGCGCACATCATATGCTGAATATAAGGAGGTAAGCTGCCTCCTCTTATATTCACTCTGATTGTTATAAGTCACTTATAAGCCTTTGGAACAGTAGGTAATGTATGTAAAATATCGTAGTAGTTTTTGTATGTGTAAACAAATTTCGACACACGTCTTTGCAGTTGTGAATACGTCTGGCAACTCTGCTTCCGCTCAATGCCTGGGAGCAGGATCAGCTGATAGTCAAGGACACTTTCAAATCTTTTTTTAACTTGGAACACTGCATCCAAGTCGCTAAGGTTCTCCCAAGCCTCGGTAGAGGACAGAGTGGAAACTGGTGGTGCCACCTGTGGAAGTTGCTACGAACTACGAAGTCATACATAACCTTCAAGAAATAGCGCAAAACCAAGGTTAGAAATGGTTTAAAATTGCCGAAAAGTAACGATTTTTATGAATTGAAAATCCGTGGTACCGTGACTACCGTCTAACGTGTACGGTTCACGTTTCTATGATATTTTTCTGCTACTCAACATACCTATGTCACCATTGTTGTACGGTACGTAGATTCACGAGCCACTTCTGAAGTGAAAATGTTTATCTTATCAATACTGTTTTGTTTTCTTATCATCACATTGCGATATACATTTTTGCGAATATTTTCTGAAGACATGGAATTACATTTGTTGTTCAAACAAATCTCTTTAATGTTTAGCTTAACATTAAATATAACATTTTACATGTATGTTTTTATTAAATAACACATAATTCTTTAAAAATGAACATGTTCAAGTAAAAATTTACAAACTGCGAGCATTAAAAAAAACCACTTGCCTGCTACCACGTTGGAATGTGATAAAAATTTTACCATGCTTACCGTTAGGAAAACCTTGATAAGATAAAAACAGGTGTCGCGAAGTTACATAATTGGACATTGTATGAGGAGGCTGACAAGGCTGTAGATTATTTCGTCCCCGTCAGAGTTCATACCACTCACCGTCCCCGTCAGAGTTCATACCACTCACTATGCAGCGCAAAACACGTACATAAGAGCGTGCTAACCAAATGTCATTATAATTTATTTATATTTGGGGGATAGGGATAGCCAGTGTCATACATGTCAGAAGACCTTGTCGTATTCTTTTAAGCAATTCCGCTATGTAGGCCCCCTAGGCCTAAATCGATTAATCAGTTTCATGCGTTACACGTCTTTTGAAGTGAAGAAAGTTATCAGTTATGTCACACACACATTTGTATTCCAAATTGTTTAAACACTGATTTGCCGGTTTGACATTGAATGAATTTTCAAAGCATTTTTTTTTTAATTTCATGAGATTAAAGGCTTTCGGCCTTGCTTTTTACGTGTTTGTGGGTATGTAGGAAGAAAGGTATTCATCATACAGGGAGACAATGTTTTATCCAGAAACTTGGGTTGTTAAAAAAACGCACTAAAAAATTGATTAGTGGTTGCTTACAAGCCTGTTCAAATAGTTATGATAATTAGCTAACCCCTACAGTTTTTTTATCGTTCCGATTAACGACTTTATCTGTGGTACTATGATAATACCTTAACTTCTGTATTGTGTTGAGAACTACTGATTATATTAGATACAGAGGTTTGAAATTACATATACAAAGTTTTTTAAAATTCTAAATTTTATGTAATAATATACAAAATATGAAATCTCACCAGTATTGAAATAAAATAGACCCATGGAAAGGAAATGTAAAACTTCTGAGTTCGGAAATCTTGTCGAATTTTACGTAATGATGCGCCTTCGAGTTCAAACAAAATTTTCAAAACATCAGTGTTACCAAATTGAAACAACAACAAACATACGCATAAGAAAAAAAACTAATTTCGAACATTCTTAAATCAGAAAATATTACAAATTTAGTTTTGGTTTTCCGTGTTATTAGATTCAGAGAATATTTCAAAATAAAACCAACGCAATGAATATGATCCCCTCAGAATAATATCGGGCAAGGGCTGAAATCCTGGACAGCGTTCGTTTTTCTATTTGTATTTCGTGCTCAATATGAAGTCATTTCTTCGCTGCATAGGCTCCTATTCATTCAAAGATTACGGATATTTGACCCCGACGAACTTGGCGCATCAACCCCAAAAGTAATATGCTCTCCATCACTAGTTTTGAGATCTTTCAGTGTTCCACGTAGTGCTACATACCTCGTTTTACTTGTGCCTTGTGTAAGTAATTCCTGACAAAATAAACGCAAGAAAACAACGCACTTCATCATGGTAGATAGATCATTCCACAATTAAGTTACATCATCCCTACGAGTCTTTTAAACTTGTAGATCAAGTCTTCATGTTGGTTTATGCTCACTTCCGGACCACATATTACGCAGTACACAAGCCTCCGCAGAACGCAGGACAAATGTGAATAGGCTACTTGTTTTTCTGCAGTCCTCTCTGGCAACCCTCCCAGCTGATTACGATACACTAAAATGTGCGACATTTGTTCGTGTTTTGGTTTCATAATCAGTTTTGGTCCTTCAGCTCTTTTGTTTGTGTTTCAGTTTCGTGGTACCTAGAGGCGTTAAACTCGAAAAAAAATAGTACGGATCACTATTTAATCTAGACTGAAATAATTTCTAGATTCTGACACAGAGGGGTTAACCTACAGGAAAAATTGAAATTAGATTACCTCTCCGGAAGCGGCATGAAGTGAGTACCGGTACGGCTTATACCATCTGACATTATTTCTATTTAGTCTACGGAACATTACGTATCCGGAAACCAACATTCGGAGATGAGCATAAACGTTTTGTATGGCTTTACCTTATTTTCCGTAACCACATTGGTCACTCACTAATCTGTAATGTAATTGATATAGCTGTACATGGGTTGCATAAATATTGCTGTTATTCTGTCTTAGGCCTATTAGACGCGTACTGTATATACATAATACATTCATACTCACAGGCACAGCCTAATTAAAGTGCCGTAGTACAATACAAATACGTACTTTTCGGGTTGAGAAAGGTACGTACAGTTGCAGAAGATATCCTAAATATAATGACTACGTATTCTCTACGCTACGTCATTTTATTTTTGCTCATCAAGTTTAAAAACGGGAAGAGGGAGGTTGAGTTCTATTTTGTCATAAGCCAACTTCCTTCCACCTCCCGAATTCAACGCATCGATATTTCCAGGGTGTAGCTAGAGCCATCTACGGGATCTGAAAGTAAACTAGACAGTTCCTCCCCCTTTCGACTTGTCGTTTGAGGATTTCAGTGCGCGTAACGCGTCGCAATTGCTCCCTGCATTGCCAAGTTTACAACAACAACAAAAGAAAGATACAATATAGGATTCTCTTAAAATAGCACTGACCACACATTACACTGTGCTGTGGAAAGTACGTTATGCTATACAATTTATTTTTTCACTACTTTGTACGCTATGGTGTGTAAATTATCACGTGCATCCATTCTTCCGGGTACACAGTAAACTTGGCAACATAAATTTTAGTCAGCTGCATGGTTTCTGGGCGAGACAGAGTTAAAATTTCATAACAGAATGCGTTTCTGTTAATAGAAGGACTAGACACATCATGTTTTCTGAATAAAACCAATTAATTTGAAGCCCAAATGTAGTGAACACTAATCTGGATTCCGTTTGAATGGCGTGTTTACCGATTAAGTTGCACGTGGTTAACGCATCAAAACACGGAGAGTTTGAAATATAACATAGCTCGCGTTGTAAACAGTCTGCTCGGTATATTACGAAAGTGCGTGTGAATAAAAGAATTAGCCAGTGCTATCAGAGGATGTATAGTCTTCTTTAAGTTAATTCGTTAATTTGTAAAATGGGATTAAAGGCCCAAATATATTTGTTTTCTAGTGTTGTGTACGCTATGCCGTAGTTTGAAGTGTGTGTGTATTTGTTTATAGTATTGTCAGGTTCAGTGCATCCCTAACAGATCGTTCGAGAAGATGTAAATATATTTGTAGACCTTGTCTAATTACTACGAATTTAATAATGCGAACAAAATGAAGCCGTTGCCATTGTGTAGACCAAACGTGAACACCGCAGGCCCGATTGTAGCGACGCAGGAAGTGGAGATATAATCACAAGGTGAGGAATATTATTTATAGCTCACGTGTTTATCTGCATTTCCGGACGAATGTTTTTTAGATTGTGTGGGAAGGCCAGAAACTACACGATGAACAAAGTTTAAATTTGTACCTGTGAAATGTCCAGATATGATTGTGTTTTTATTTGCCACGGCACGGAAGAGACTGAATATTTGTAGTTAGGCTCAAATTACATTTTGTTGGTTTGTACTTTGGNCTTGCATAGGCAAGTTCAAGATCATTTTGATTCGTTTAGCGTTGCTTTAGTTCGCATGCCGTATGCATTTTTAAATTCAGTACTCAGCTTAATATTATATTGGGTGTCTGCTGTAGGATAACCGCTGGGGTGACATGAGTTAACAGGTAGAACTATTTCCATATTTAGATGCTTACGTGAGTTGTGTCCACCTGATAGAAAATACAATTGCAGTGACAATCTAATTTTATACTGGCCGAACCCAAAATCTGTACCTATTCGAATTCCAGATGAGAGTTTCTGTGACAAGAAAATTTGTTTTGAGTTAGATACAACGTGTTTTTTGTTTTGATAACTGAATCGAATGTTTCATCTACTGCAGAACAAAAATTTGTAGTGAGACTCTACTGTATCGAATATGTAAGTGTTCTAATGGCTGGATAAATACAATATTAACTTTTTTAAATATTTGTTTGTAGATACGTTTTATGCGGTTCCAATATACTATTTTTGATCAGACCGACAGGTTGGCCTAGTGGTTAGAGTGCTCGCCTCCTGATCGGGAGGTACCGGGTTCAAATCCCGGGGCCAGCTCCTAGCCCTGGGTAAAAAGGGTTATCCTACGAGTTTGCCTGTGATTCTGTGAAGCACTCCACACTAAGGTATGATCGTAGGCGTGTTCCATCGATAAGTGTTCGATGTAAAAGATCCCACCTCCGGCTATGTGTNGGCTGAGTGGCAAAATTCAGTTATCCTGAAGCGTCATTACGACGCGGATGGGGTCTCCATTAGACCTGCGATGACATAACAGTGGGACCATAATCCAATAACAATAGCAATTTTTTATCATTTCAAGAGGAAATGTGATGATACTAACCAAAAAAACTGAATGCACTTTGTTCAGTCGTCTGGATATTTTAGTTTTGATTTTGCAATCGCTTGAAAATAAATAACCTTATCATAAATTATCTTAATTAAAATAGATGCAAAATATTGTGGGAAAAAAGGGGGGTTTCAAGAAGTGTAAACAATCAAACATGCCGATGTCATGTGTGGCTTTCGGTTGCAATAACCGCCATTAGAAAAAAGATAGTTTGCAGGTTTTCATGTAAAATATTTAACAGAAAATATATCAAAGTTTTTATATCAAAATAACTGCATATTTAATATTAAATTATATACCCTTAAAAGCAATACTGAGAAGAGTTGTTTTGTTTTATAATTAATATTTCTGCCTTCTAGCAACAGTTAAACAAGGCAAGTGCGGAGGCTCTAATTGAAAAGCATTGGCAGGACTAATTACCAATGACGGACGTGTGCCTTCACTTCGTCCAATGCGCAGGGTTAGGGAGTAGATACCTGCAAAAGCGTACTGTTACCCGCCCGTATCCCGCTCGCTTTTTTTTTTCAGATATCCCACTCCCGTCCCATCCCGCTCTTGTCCACTGTCAGCCCGTCCCGTTCATCCTGTTGTGTTTGAGCACCGGGACCATCCCATCCCGTCCCGCGATATTGAGAGCCGATCCCGTCCCGTCCCGCCNACTAGCTGACTTGCATGATGGTAATGGAGTCCATCCCGTTTGACCCGCTAGCCTCAACCGGTCGCTCACGCTTCACTTCTGACAAAGCAAGGTTTTCAGTGGTTACCCGCCAAAAGGTTTAATGTGTATCTAGTACGGTGATAGCGTAGTGGTTAACATGCTTGGCTTTACAGTCAGAGGTCATGGGTTCGAACCGTGGTCACATTATTATTGTTTTTCGTGAAATAATTTTTTTCATCGATTGTGGAATTAATATTTGTGGCTTGGGTCGTTTGTGAAAATAATTCGGTGTGTCTTTTCTAATTTTATCTTCGTTTCTTTGGTTCAACATTGATTTTGATTCTTGGTGGAATTAAGTAATTTGATAGTTTATTTGCAGTTGCTATTTCAAACTAGAAGCAATGTAATACTGCGATAAACTGTCAACTGGAGGTTTTTCATTAATTCCGTTGATGAAAATAATTAATAAAAAAATACAAGCATTTTGACCATGATTTGAACCCATGACCTCCGACTTTGAAGCCCAGTATGTTAACCACTTCGCCATCACCGGTACTCTATGACACTGGTTTTTCTAATTGTTTTTATATTCAGGTGCCAAACTCTATAGTGCACTTTCTCTCCTTAGGTCTACCATTTGTGATGTTGAATATCACCATTGAAATCAGCGTGTTGATATCTATCAGATTAGATACATATTAAATCTTTTGGTGGGTAACCACTATTCGTAGGGCCTATAGGACCTAAATGTTTGCGACTTAACCGGTTATCTTTGCGACCAAGGGTCGGTAAGTCGAGTTTGGGACGGTAGTTGTCTATAGCAGCAGAATCACGTTTGCACCCCTGGGGCAAGGCGGCGTCATCCCTCTTTGAGGCCAATTTCATGTGCTTCTGATGGTATTAAAGTGGGAATTGAAGACTATAGTTCAGTTATTTACATGAATTGCACTGTATTGAATTTACTTGCATTGCTTTCGTTCTTTTTTATCAAGAGATATTGTAAGCTTTAAACTTATTGGACGTAATGAATTTTGTGATAAATTGTCATTTTATGTAGGAAAACTCCCCAGTTGAATCATTCATATGTAGTATCAAATTAAAGAAAAATAACTCACAACGAATGTACTAGGACTACCGTTCAAAGATTTTACCCCTAAACAATAATAACGTCTTTTACTTTATATATGGTCAACAAATATCATTGTGATTGCTGCTGTTATTTACCCTTCAAAGCAGACATAAATAGATAGTTAGCACTCACGAAAATAACAGCGGTAACAAAAGCGTACAGTAAACTGCAGGGAAAGATGCCATCATGAACTGCTAACACACACACTCTTTCAACGTCAGGAAATACAAACGAAAATGCATTATTTCCATTGGCCGGTTTCTTTTAAACTCGCTAGGGATGCCTACTTAATATTTAAAGACAGTTGTTTAGATTGCGACCCTCGTTGTAACGCCAGTCGCTAAGTAGCGCCAGACCACGATCGCCTTTCAAGTTAACACCGGCTCGGTCAAGCGACCCTTGGCGTTAAATAGCACCCGGGCGCTATCTATTGGATAGATCCTTGATCGTGCCCCTGGGGTGCAATCATGGTTCTGGTGCTATAGATAACAACCGTCGCAAACTCGAGTTAGCTACCCTTGATCGCAAAGTTAACTAGCAGAGCGATCATGGTTGTTCGGCTAAGTCGCAAACATAGCGATGGGCGCTTATTTGGGGCGCTAGCTTCGAGTGTTAAATTACTCCAGCGTTGCGACCAAGTTCATGAGCTTTTTAGGGTATTAAAGTGGGAATTGAAGACTATTAGTCAGTTAAGTACATAAACTGCACTGTAACGAATTTGCCTACAGTGGGTTGGGGTGACTTCGGGTGTGTATTTTTTTCTTTTTCCTCTGGTGGATTTGTATTTGCATAAGAAAATTCGTTGTTAATGCTTCTAATGGTTTTACAGTGGTGATGTTATTGGTTTTATTTTTAATGCTTCCTCATACCACTTTCAGCCAAGGCCCAAGAATTGCCCGAAGACACCCCCGCCAGTTGGGGTGACTTTGAGTGGTCATCTATTTTAGATGCTATACCAAAGCCAAGCAACATAAGGGTCATATTTGGGTGTTTCTCTGAAAGTCCAAAATATGCAGATTTTTTCATTTTTTTTACTTATGTTTCTGACTTACATGGAAAAGTTATGGCAGTTGAAAGGGTTCGCGGATATGCTTTTTGCAGCAAATCTTATAAAAAAAATTATATAAAAAAATTAAAAGGAATAGAATCTCAAACTAAACATATTATGAAAATAGACATTGAAAACGAATCCTCGACTTAAAAATCAAAAGACAGCACGCACTTATTTTTCACTTCTTTCACTTCGTCTGCTATATTTCAAACACCCATGGAATAGCATAACAACAGATCCACAAAGGATTTCACACAATATAGTTTCTACTTTTTGTAGACAGGGTAAAGTTTTGTGATGAAACACTCTCTTCTAAATGTGTTCAGTATTCTTCCGCCAGATATTTGTGGCAAAATAATGTCATTTCTGTTAGGTTCAGTGTTGGCGTCATTCAAGGGTTATCAAGAAGTGCACATATCAAAGGACCGGGTCGCAACTCAGATAATCCGAGGCAGCTTTTGTGGACAGCCAAGCAATTCTGTCAGTCTGCGGGGTTCAGTGAGTGTTTGAAAGACATTCAGTGTTTGCGTTCGGTGAAATGGGATCTGATTGTCCAGAGTAATATGCGACTCCGGTAACTACGACAGTAAATATTATACGTTTTTATATTGTTATTTAGTGCTGTTTTTTTTAATCTTTTAAGTCTTATGATGTTTTGACAGAAAGTAAGCAATAATACCATATGTGACGATGCATTCAAAGATAGATTTAAAATTTCGCCTAGTCCTGATGAGAAAACGACATTACGAGAACAGCTAAGTATACGAGAGAGAGATCCGTAAGAAAAGGAAGGGCATGCTCGAAAGAAACTGAAAAGGGGGTCGTCTACTATCATTTAAGGTGACCATGATCTTTTTGGTTTATATTGATAGCTCATTTGAAATGGATGATTTTGCTTTATTTAAGGTACAGATGCTGTCGTAACAAATTGAACAATGGCAAAAGTTAATTATCAAGTTTGAGGATACCTACCGTATTACCCAAATTCTTCATAAAAATTGGTGTAATAGCATGTATTTTCTAGTCAAAGCATTACTTGAATACTGTCCTTCATCAATACTGTTTTAGTCTGTCGCTTCTTTTCCTTAATATGACAGTCTGACACCAAAAGATGTGCTTCACTTAGTCAACACACGGAAATTAAACTAGTACAATTTAGTTCAAATAGTTGAGAATCGAGCCCCGGACAGTTCGTTTAATAAAATCGAGTAAAGAAAAAAAAAACCTACCTCCACAAGCCTAGAACTACTTTGAGGGCGCATGAATTAACTTTCACTGGAGCTTTGATTTCATATTGTATTTACTGTAACCACCGCACCTTTCCGGCCATTCAAAACAATTTTTAATTTTGTAATAAACGTGATTTAAGTAACCGTTCATTCATCAGAAGGGAGAAGTGAATATAGTAATCAAATCCAGAGGTATTCGACAAAATAACTGCCGATTCCAAACGCTACAGAGTACAGTTCAAGGCGTATACCAAAAGGCATTAATACTTGCTCAGTGTCTAGGGTTTGATATACACATCACAAGGTCTGCTAACTAGGACGTCGTATGTTTCACATTCCTGTCCGACAGCCCTGTTCCCCAGGATCGCCACCCTAGGCATTCAGACAAAGTCCCAGCTAATTAAAAAATGACAAACCCTCAACAGCGCCTCACGCAACCTCTAAGCATGCTTGTCAAGTTTCGCTTTGCTCCAGCATTCATCAAAGGAGGTACACAAGTCTTACACTAATTTACTGTTGACATTGTACTTCCACAACGCAAAGTCCAATAAAAACATTGGTTGGTGAACGAGATCGTATACTCGATAGTTGGTTGTCTGGTTAAATCTTAAGTTGCAATGTAGAAAGAAAAAATGGCTGCTCATTACATCTCAAAACCAGCCTATAAGCGTATTTACCTTTTTTTTTTCTTGCGGTGTGTCGTAAAGGTAGATGGATTTTATTTCAAAACCATTAAACGAGAAAGTGTTTGAATGGGAGAGACAAGGCAAAGGTCTATCCAGATGTCGCGTCGGACGGAGAGACCGGAAGAGGACGTAACGCTTCTCGCTACTCAATTGTTTACCATGTATTTCTTATGGCGTTATCACAACAAGCTTGTGAGGGTTGGTTATTTTCTCACTTATTTAGGAAATGTACAGTTCATGGTCGTTAATTCGGCTGCGAAGTGAGCTGGTAAGTAGGGCTATAGGTACATTTCAAGCTTATACTTTATTTTAACTAATATCTGTTGATTGCCGGTATATGCTTGCTATTGAATGCGAGCACAATGTAAACAAATTATTATTTAGTAATTAGTAGNACATGTGTCATACAAAAAAGACTAGGGCTTCAAAGGGGGTCGGCCCCGGTAGCCTAGTGGTTAGTCCCGTATCATTGCACGCCGGAGGTCCCAGGTTCGATT
>QVQU01214500.1:0-16676 GCA_003456935.1 Machilis hrabei
CGTTTAGAACGTGAATAATAACTTGTGGTGCCTCGTGCACCCCCTGCCAAGTACCTTACCGGTTGATTGCAGGGTATGATGTAGATGTAGAGTATATTCCTGCTATCGTAAATTTGTGGGCTTATTGTTATCTTGCTACAGTGTTTTACAATATATCTATGAATTCGGGTCCACAAAGTACATGTTGAAAAATGAGTCGAATATATTACGGGCAATTCGTGCATGACCTGGATTTTTACGTGCATACTTTTTAACATACAGGTAAGTGAAACATAGTATAGCGCTATATAAAGTACGGCTTCAATTGCGCTTTTTACGAGTAGCAAAATTTCAGTTTTCAATATAGGCTATACTGTATCATTTTTCAGATGTCATTAATTTTCTTTTTTTTAAATGAATCACTACCTGTAATTGTATAATGAAAGTGGTTAAAATTAATTTGAAATTTAATATATCAACACAGGTTCATCTAACCATCACTTTTTTAACTTGAAGTTTGTGGTGTGAGTTTAAACAGAAAACAATGTAAACACAAAACGAAATATAAAAAACGATAAATGGGTTAACAACAACAAATATGGTTCAGTCGAGGCACACTGAAAGACAATGCAAACGGTGAAAGACAGTGCTCACGGTTTCCATAGCAACGAAAATAAAAAATGGTGGAAATTTCAAAATTGAAGTATTGAATGAGATGTTTTGGGACAAAGTGAACATTTTTGTAATATGAATTTTTCCCCTACAACACACCGTTGGGAAGCTATTAAGATGTCACATGACATAAAAAAAATGGCGGATTTTCGAGTTTTTCTGTAGGTTTCGTACCAATCTGAATAACTTTTGTATTTAACATTTTTCTCTAGCTCTTCTGTACCATGGCTAGAATTAACGTCAGTCAGTCACACACTTACAATCAGCTATATACAGGATGGCTCAAAAGTCCAGCTCCCCACAATTAATTTCTGAATGACTTGATATAACGTAACCAAATTTCAATTGATTGAATGGCACATAGAATACTACGTTTCTAGCTGAAAATGGCGACTTAGACAACAAACATGGGGCATATGCACATTTGTTTACAACAATTTCTAATAGCACAAGGGTTTAAGTGGCACCTTATTTGAAAGCTTTTCACATACTGAATACAACCCTTGTTTTGAAATGGCGAAACTTTTCCATTGGACTGATAAGTAATAGTATAAAAGTGCACTGTTACTAATGTTTTAAAACAACTATTTTGAATTAATCAAAATTTTAAATAGGCCATTTTGTTAATTCGAATATTCTGGATAACTTTGTAAGGGGGTAATTTTTATGTTGGAGTAATATCTTGGTCAGGAAAATTCGGGGCCGACCTACTTGGGATAGTGGTTAGCACAGCGCGCCCTGAAACGAGAGGTTGCGGGTTCGAATCCAGCATAAGGCATGGATGTTTGTGCTGTCTTATGTGTGTGTGTTGTTCGTAGAATTAAGTTCACCATTATTAATCACAATAAACATTGTTTCATTGTCCCTAATGACCCAGTGTGTGTCGACGGGACATAAAACACCATATCATCATCATCATCAGGAAAATTCGGCTAAGTTAAAAAAAAAATACAAAACTCTGGTCTTCGACAAACATTATTTATCAGTCCAATCGAAAAGTTTCGCCATTTCGAAACAAGGGTTGTGTTCAGTATGTGAAAAACTTTCAAATACGATGCCACTCAACCCCTCATTCAATTATAATTTTTTGTAAACAATAGCGCACCAGCGCCATTTTTGTTGTCGAAGTCACCATTTTCAGCTCGAAACGTAGTATTCTATGTGCCATTCAAGCAATCCAAATTTGGTTACTTTATATCAAGTCATTCAGAAGTTAATAGGGGGGAGCTGGACTTTTGAGCCGCACTGTACATTAGATAAACCAAAGCGTGTTTTTTAATTCATTTTCAACAAGTAACCTATTGGCAAAAAATATTGACGTCAATTATGTATTGTAATAACATTTCTTTAATGCCTCAGAAATAATGAGCCATAAATACTTACGCTGATTTCAGTTGTTGGTACTGATAGAGTGCTGACATGATGTGGTTCCGATTCAGGAAGAGTGAGTGCGGTTATTGGACCCTCCATGTCACTGCCTGCAAAATATATAACACAACTACACAATCGAAAGTTAATTACAAATAATGACTATGCATCTATATAGTAAGGCTTAGACAAATGTGTGGTTATAAATGTATTTGTGTTTGATTTATGTTAGACTGTGACGTAGTGTAAGAGGTTTAGAAGTTTCTGCACTACAGTAGCAGGGCTCTTGGTTTATCAATTCGTAGAGAAAGCGGGGATTCATGACCATTTTTTCTAAGTAAGGGTCTACATGAGTTTGAAATTATTGTAATTAAAGAAATAAATCTTAGTATATTTTCAGTACTGACTGAGACACAGCAAAACAATTGTTAATCTTGATAATGGGATGTCGTGCTGAATTGGTTTGAATATGTTAGGGTATCTTATATCGGCAGCACACATAAAGAAGTACGCCATTTGGTCATGGTACCGCACTTGACAGATAAGAACAGTAGTTTAAACATTTAGTTCGGGACTATTTATTACTATCAAGTAGGCCTAACAAAAATACCCGAATACTATTTTTTCGACGCTTTGTGCATGTGAAAAACGAATTGCTTATCATCTAACGTGACACACAAACTGATGGTAAGTTATAGTGTGGAAGTGTTGGGTGTATCGTATAACAACATAGGTGATCAGATTGTTATTGTTTAGGTGACACAGAAAACTTGATAAACATAAATTTGTTTTATGGTTGTGACTGAGTACCGAAGTTAACCGAAAATATTAGTTAAGAATACATATTCTATAACAACACCACGGACAAAAAAGCCTTCTGACGTAGGAACTCGTCCAACGAAGGGGATATAGGTCGCAGTCTTCACGGTGCTTGGGTTTTGACCTACCTTCAAGTTCATGGTTGTCTTTTGTGCACCCAAGAAGCGTTTTTGTGATTTTACTGAACATTGAAAAACAAACATTACTTATCATAATAATAAATATTTTAAACTAATTGGTGTTGTAATTACCACATCAAGTTTACCGTATGAAACGAACTACGTTCATGTTTTACTATAATAACATTGAGCTCAGTGTGATATAAGCTCCCTTCAAACTGAGAACTGCAAGTTAGACTCGCCCAGTGCATTGGTGCATAGATCTGCACACGTCGTTTTGTCCCTGTTGCCACCAGCGTCAAAACCATGTAGTGGTATTATATGTANGTAATTTTTTGAAGTCTTATAGCACTCCATATCAACGAAGCTAAACACAAGTCTCTACTGTAGGGATGCCTTTTTACAAAGGGGATACAGTTATTTAAATACAACATGTAGCATCATGAAGGCTACGCCTGTTTCTAGGCAATTGGTGATGAGCATGTATTAAATGTTTGACTGTTGTATTGCCTATTTTGTATTTTAATTCAAAATTATATTAGGTATNTATTGTATTTAAAGCCAATTCTAAGCTTTTATTGCGTGTTTGTTGTTATTTAGGGGAGCTTGCATCTGTTTACGGGGTTTTATTGATGTAGGTCAGTAAGGTGTTCCTTTTTCCCGACATACGTGAATTGCGAGCTGTGGTTGTTGAGCAAGGTCAGTTACCGACGAGAAGGAAAAGTGAGGGGGTTTCGTCTAATTTTACAGTAAATTGTATTATTTGGGGCTGGTAATGTTGTATTTCTTCCCTTTTGAGTGTGTTAGGCTGTTTTTGTATGATTAATAATTGTTATCTCTAATGTGAGCCTTTTATACAAGAGAATTAATTACCAGGGAGTGATGAAGTGAACGCGCATGCGCATTGATGCGGAAGGAGACAAGGCAAGGAAAGAGAACAAAAGAAATGGAAGCGCTAATAATGAAATTCACCCAGTGCTGAGTCTTGAATATGTCAATAAATTGTAATTAGTCTCCGTGAAGCTCCATGAACTAAATTTCAACGTAATTAACGGCAAAAATTCACGTAAAACGCCGAGCCGTAGAAAGCGCCTTGGAAGTATATGGAGTTAAGCTTAGCAGCTGCAAGTAGGCAAAGTCGTATTTCTTGTCAAAAATCATCCTAACAAGCCGTAATAAGTATGCTGGCAACTTATTAGAGAAGGAGGACCTACACTACAACCAATATGCGTATATTTTGCTGATGGTTAAATTACGAAATTTGAATTAGTAGGCTATTAGCAGATTTCGAACGTCTTGCTGAAATCGAATTTGTGGCCGCTTTTGGAACATAAAACATCGTATTACGCCGCCTGTAAATGCAAATTTCCGAATTACTGACAATTAATTCCATTATCCACGTTTCTTCGAACTGAGAATTAACTTATTATTACGTATATTCCACTACCTGCGCTCGACTAGTGTGAACAGTGGTTTTGAGCTGTTTCTGATTTTATATGAGGCGACCCCGAACAGTGAAAACGTTTAATGTGCTCCCGACTTCGAGTAGCCAAAGGCTCACTTTTGTTGTATAATAAAGTGGTTCAATTTGTGTAGTGTATGTGAGTGTTGTGTGTCTGTGTCCAGCTTAGGATGTGTACAGGTATGTACCTTGTATTTTCCTTTTACCAAGGAACCAGTTACGTATGTCAAATAAGGGTTTTCTTGACTTCTTATTCATTTGTCTAGTCAACTGTACTCACCTTTCGCTAACCCGTGTTCCTTCTAGAGAACCACGGCCCGTAAAATCAGTAGGAACGTTTTGTGAAATTAAATATTCACTCCTTATTTGCATATGGTAAATTTTATTATAACTGTCTATTTTAAAATAAAGGGTACAAGGAAGGTAATAATTTGTACATGCAGGAAAGTGTCACTGCCACGGTACCTGAAAAGAATATTATTCTAGTGGGGCTTCAGGGAAATTAGTACCATTGCAAAGAATAAAATAAGGATTAAAATATCCAGGTAATTGTCGATGCCCAACAGTGTAGGGTCGAAAAATAATGAAAGTGTTGTGATTGTTGGCACCCTGTAGTGTAGGGGTGGACAAAAAATTAATTTGTGATAGGTGGCTGCCCACCGTAGGGGCTCGAAGTGTTCTAGAAGTGCGCGGACGTGAAAAAGAGTGCAGGACTGGTAAATGCTGTTGAGATCAGGCAAAACTGTGGGAAAAGGAACCATGTCAGAACACCACGTAAAAAATGAAAGCTCAGACGAGAGGAGTACAACACGAATTGATGTACATGAGGTGTTTAGTGAAGCGTCTGGGATAATTGAGGTAGATATAAGACCTGACCAACAATGCAGTACAGAGCTTGATATTGTAGGTACCGAAAATGACCAAGTGGGTAGAGAACATGTTCAGAGTGAGTTGAGTGGGAATAGTGTACCTGGTACATCCAGTAGCCCTGATGCTGATAGCCAAAATAGACTGTTGGCATGTATACAGCAATTGTTTGCCCTCAGCATGGGTAATTTGAAGGATTAATTAAGGGATGAAATAAAGGGAGTAAAAGGTGAAATACGGGATGTAAAGGGTGGAATGCTCGCCAGAATTGATGACAAATGGACAGAGTGTAAAGGGGAATTATATGCACTCAGAGCAGACCTAACTACAGAAGTAGGTAGGCTGGAACACCAGCAAGTTCAAATTCGAGGGGATATTGACAGTATTGCCCAGGGACAAGTAAATTTCAAACAAGACCTTCATGATCTTAAGAGTAATGTGAGTGGGGAGATTGACTCCAAATTTAGGCAACACACCACGACAATGGAGGAGAAAGTAGGGTTTTTGGTAGAAAAAAGAGTCAAAAGAGAAACCAAGAAAATGACAGAACTACAGGTAGGGTTAAAGGACAGTAACAAACAGGTCAGCGATATCAATGACAGGGTTCAAGTCATTGAACAGGCAGTATCTATGGACCAAGACAAACTGTGTGAAGTAGAAGAGAAATTAGAAAAGGCGAGCCATGTAAGAATAAAGTGTGGAGGTAGCTCAGTAGCCCCTGTGGGTTTAAGCATAAAAGCACCTAGGTTTCAAACTAAAAGTTTTGTAGCCTCACCCAATTTCATCCGGAGGATAGAGCGTTTCTTTGAAACACACCAGGTGTCATCAAGGGACAAACTGGCATACTTTCCTGAAGTGTTAGACTCTGAACTTAATGGGTGGTTTGCCAGTATTGAACCCAAACTAACATATTGGGATAGTTTCAAGCATGTATTTTTGGAACAATTTTTTGGAGTGAACCAACGTTTCGAATATAAAAATAAGGTCCACAACACCCTCGTGAAGACACCAGAAACGTGCTCTTCATTTGTCAGTAGAATGACAAGCTTGATATTTTCCATTTATGATAAGTTGTTAGACATAGAGAAGGTGGACTGGGTCAGTAAACTACCCTACCAAACGTCACGTGATTTCTGTGAATTTTCAAAAGCCCTGTGTGTCAGTAATTTAGCAGACCTACAGAGAGTGGCTAACCTATACGATAGCCATTTGGAGTCATTGCGTCGGGCGTTCGATGAAGGTCGATCCGCAAGACGGGAGACGTCTGATAACCAGAGAGGCTACCAGGATCGTCCACTCTAGAGAGAGATGAAGGGTATGGTGGATCCACAGGTAGATCCCACAAACACAGGAATGGGTATCACACAGGTAGGTCCCCGAATAGAGGCCAACACAAACAGAATGGTCAGGATAGGCGATACAATGGGAATAATGTAAGCAATGCACCTCCTGGCCCACTGCTGTAGGAGCGGTAGCTCAAGGTAACAACAGACGTAATTTAAATTAATAGAAGGAGCGTTGGAGCGTCCGCTGCGTTTCCTTTCGACTGAGGTGGTAGAGGAGCACCCCGCTCACCCTAAAGGTCCCGAATATATTTGTACAGTCCCGTGTCACTGTGTTGAAAATTATGAGGTACAAGGCATACCTCAACTAGTGGTTAAATTAAATGGGTATGACCAGGTTGCATTGATAGATACTGGTGCGAGTCTTATTGCACTTAGTGATACTTTATGGTGTAAAATTGGAAACTTAGAAATGTTGTCAGCTCCGAAGGGTCACCAGGTAAGGTGTGCTTTAGCCAACACGACATCCATCGTATTAGGCCATGTTTTCCTGGAAGTTACGGTTGGACAACAGAAGTTGCAGTCCAGGTTTGCTGTAGTAGAAAGACTAGCAGTACCTCTACTATTGAGCTATG
Source organism: Machilis hrabei (assembly GCA_003456935.1). Classification (NCBI taxonomy): domain Eukaryota; kingdom Metazoa; phylum Arthropoda; class Insecta; order Archaeognatha; family Machilidae; genus Machilis; species Machilis hrabei. The sequence goes on from QVQU01214500.1 coordinate 7,205, forward strand.
ACCTATTGAAGGCGTTTGGTGTGATAATTGATACCGCTAAGGGTGAGATGTCCATAGGAGGAGATCAGCGGTCCATCAGGCTACGACTGAACACGAGTGTGGGGATTCAGGAGACGCCGTGTGGTAGTGTGGGGTTTCAGGAGACGCCGTGTTATATTGTGGGGATGCAGGAGACGCCGTGTGGTATTGTGTGCACAGTTGCCGATGCATCTGAGGGAGAGATGCTAGCCCACGGGTCACAGTGTACTCTAACTCCTGTGACAGAGGAAGGTGTTACAGAGGCTGATGGGCCAGTGTTAATTAAAGATCCTAATAAAGTTTGTGGCGAGCCTAGCAGTAGTGTCTACAGCACTAAGAGCAACACTTTTAATAAACTGACGGAAGCTGAACAACGACAAATGGAGAAATTTATCGATGAATTCAGGGATGTATTTTCTGAGACATCCGTTAGAACGCATCTGATGGAAGAAAGGGTACAGGTATTACCAGGGTCCAAACCAGTCCATTGTCACCCATACCCATATAATCGAATGAGACAACGGCAGATAAAAGATGAAATTAACAGGTTATTAGATTTGGGACTGATCAGGGAGTGCACTACAGCCTAAACCGCACCCATCGTAGTAGTGGATAAGAAAGAACCAGGAAAGATACGTATGTGCATCGGTTTTCGCCGTATCAACGAACAGATTGTACCGATTAGCTTTCCTATGGTTAGGTTAGCTGATGTGTTTAACAGCTTACACGGTGTTAAATACCTAACCTCGCTGGATGCAGTCCAGGGTTTCTTATAGATCCCTATCCATCCAGATGACCAACACCTGCTGAGCTTCGTAACTGCACACAACCAGTATACGTGGGTAGTCCTTCCATTTGGCTTGAAAACAGTGCCACAGATCTACCAGAAGCTCATGTCTCTAATGTTTCACGATATGTAATCGGTCAATATGTCTATCCCTATATCGACGAGTGTCTCGTGTTTTCAAAATCCTTTGGAGAGCACCTCCAACACCTTCGATAAATCCTTCATAGATTTAGGATCTCTGGGCTTAAGCTCAATAGAGCAAAGTGTCCATTTGTTAGAGAATCCTTTAAATTTTTAGGCAAGGTCATTAGTGAAAATGGTATCAGAGAAAATTGCATCGATCCAAAATTTTCCCCAGCCTACTTCCAGGCGGATCCTAAAGAAATGTTTAGGTGCATGTGGGTAGCACCTGGCACACATCCCAAAGTACTCTTACATATCTGGCCCACTCAAAAAGCTGACCAGCACTAAATGTAAATGGAAGTGGACTGAAGAGCATCAAGTTTGCTTTGAGTTATTGAAGCCGAACGGTAGATCTGCGATTTCCTGACTATGCTAGAACGTTTTATGTGTATACTGATGCGTCCAGCCACGGAATCTTGGGCGTATTTTACAAAAGGACGATAGCGATGTCGAAAATGTAGTGGCATATACCAACAGATGTCTAAGAGGTGCAGAAATGTCGTACTCATCCACAGAGGCAGAAGCGTTAGCTGTAGTGCATACCGTGCTTAAATTTCACGACTATTTGGAGAGCAGGCCGTTCGTGATATTTTCAGATCATAAAGCATTAAAATGGCTAAGCCACAAGATGAATAATGTTCGGTTGACTAGGTGGTCACTAAAATTAGCTGCGTACGACTATGAAGTGAGGTACATAAAAGGGACGGAAAATGTTCTAGCGGATTTGATTTCCCGTTACCCTGACCCAACCAGTAGAAAAGATGATAATGTGGAAAAGATTATCTGCAATCCCGCTGGTTTAGACAGACCACGTGAAACAGAGGGTTCTAATCTGATGTTGTTGACAATAGAACCAGAAGCGGAGACTATGGTTGAGACTGGTTTAACTAAAGCCCATTTCCAAGCTTCCCAAATGTCCAACCCAGAGATTAGGAAAATCAGCGGTATCTTAACTGGACATTTGCCATGCTCTTCGGACTTTCCTGAGGGTAAGTACGTATTACACGATGAGTTGGTTTATGTTAGGAGATAAATTGGTAAGTGTAGTACTTTTTTGTTTATGGGTGCCTGCTATATTAATCACGAAAGTTATCCAGGAATTTCATAGTTCTGAATTTAAAAGACATGCCGGTGTACAATGACTGTTCGAAATGCTAAAAGTGAGATTTTTCTGGTCCAACATGCTTATGACTATAAGGAGGGTATTAAAAGTATGTGAATTATGTCAGAAGGCTAAGGCCACCAACAGAGTAAGTTTGATGCACAGCACAATGGCCTACAATCCAGGAGAAGTTGTGTTTACTGATGTGTTAGGACCCTTACCTTTATCCAGACGACGCAATCAGTACTTGTTGGTGTTAATATATGGTTTCACAAAGTGGATAACCCTTTATCCTATGTCAGACATGACTGCATCGACTGTGGTAAAAAATATGGTAACATATGTTTCAACTTTTGGTCCTTGTGAGACATTGGTATCCGATAATGCAACTTATTATTCAGGGCAGGTATTTAAAAGGTTTTGTGGAGAGTGGGGTATACGCCACAGATTCAACGCACCCCTGACGCCTCAGTCGACTCAAGCAGAACGAACTATACGAAGTATAACAACCTTTATTAGAATGTGTTGTAATACGCAGCATCAAAATTGGGTCAGTGTTTTATGTAAGTTGTGTTTTTGCCTTAACTCCTTGGTAAATTTGTCCACAAAGTTTTCACCAGCTTACTTACACTTGGGCTGAAATTTGACATTACCGTGGGACAGGAAATTCCCAGGGGTAGTGAGTGACTGACCCGCAGACCTATGATTTGGAACGATATGTAGAGGCCAAGCAGAAAGAGTTGAAAGAGCTGTACAAGCAGGTGAGCACAAATTTAAGTGATGCCCAACAGCGACATGAACACTATTTCAACAAGACCTGGAGAGAAGAAAAATTAGCGACAGGCCAAAAGGTGTACATAAGGAATCACACAGTGTCAAAGAAACACCGTAAGATGATTGGTAAATTCGAATTGAAATACCTTGGTCTGTACTTGGTCATAGAAAAATTAGCCAGTAATGTGTTCCGACTACAGAGTTGCGACAACCATATGGAGACCAAGATCAGGCATGCCCAAGAACTAAAGGTACTGGTGTAAATAGGCGTTTAACAGATGGTAAGTCTCTGATGTGTAGCAGAGTGAGTGTAATAGGGTCCAGTGTTATGTGTCTTATGCAATGTATATTGTGTGTTTGGTGCAATGCTATGTCTTGACATTATTCTAGGTTCACGTCGCAAGAGGAAAAAAAGAAGTGCAAAGTTATATAAAGCTTATGCTTGATGATCTGTCAAAGGACTTGGTTTAGGTGTCTGATGGTCATCATTTAAGGTCTGGTGCGTTGCTGATAATCTGCATTTACCCCCTTTTATTTCGTTAACCAATCTGTACACTGCATTCGTCGTGAGGTCAACAAGGTCACAGTTGGGTATCATATTCATAGGAAATACTGTATGTTTAGGATAATTTTTTTCTTTTCTTATTTTCGGGTATACAGGCTGCATTATTGTTCAAGGTCGCGGTTAGAATCGGTGTGTATAATATTTGTGTACAGTCATGTAATTGACTATTGCTATGGCTTGTATTTATGTAATAATTGCACGAATGTGTGGTGCTTTACATTGCCTATTTCGAAATAGTGATGTTGTGTGTCAGGAGAGACCTTAGCGGTCACAGTCACCATGTACAGGTATATTTATGTGATCTGTGACTAACCAGATGTATCTATGTCATGTTTTAACCTTGTGTGCAATGAGAAGTGGCAGTTTGTGTGTGGTGAGATCTGTGAGTCGGACTGTATTTGTACAGAGGTGAGATGTGGGCGTTGTGATTTGTGTGCAGTGAGAAGTGGCAGTTGGACTGTATTTGTGCGGAGGTGAGATGTGGGCGTTGTGATTCGTGTGCGGTGAGAAGTGGCAGTTTGTGTTAATTGTTATTAATGGGCTGCTTATGTAGAGGAGAGAGTAGGGCTGAATTGTTATGTGAGTGGGTTTCCCATGTATGTAAATTTAATTTCAATATAGTATGGTTAATTGTCAATTAAATTTCTTGGGGGGGGGGGGAATTGTAGCATCTTGAAGGCAACACCTATTTCTAGGCTATTGGTGATGAGCATGTATTAAATGTTTGACTGATTTATTGCCTATTTTGTATTTTAATTTAAGGTTATTTTAGGTATCTATTGTATTCAAAGCCAAATCTAAGCTTTTATTGCGTGTTTGTTGTTATTTAGGGGAACTTGCGTCTGTTTACGGGCTTTTATTGATGTAAGTCATTAAGGTGTTCCTTTTTCCCGACATACGTGAATTGCGAGCTGTGGTTGTTGAGCAAGGTCAGTTACCGACGAGAAGGAAAAGTGAGGGGGTTTAGTCTAATTTTACAGTAAATTGTATTATTTAGGGCTGGTAATGTTGTATTTCTTCCCTTTTGTGTGTGTTAGGCTGTTTTTGTATGATTAATAATTGTTATCTCGAATGTGGTCCTTTTATACAGATAACTAATTATCAGGGAGTGAAGAAGTGAACGCGCATGCGCATTGATGCGGAAGGAGACAAGGCAAGCAAAGAGAACGAAAGAAATGGAACGATAAAAGAGTCTGTGACGGCGGCCTGAGGCGAAAAGTTTAATGTACGTTCGAAGTCGACAGTTTTCCAGAATTAAGCTCGTTCTCATCTTCTTTGTCATGGACTNTTTTTACTCTCGAGTATATCTTCTCACGAATTGAGAAGGTAACATCCCGAGAGCCTTCCTTGGCTGTAGCAGCAGTGGAAGCGTTTGTCACTGATCTTGTCTTCGGCATGACTTTGACTGAAAATCAGAGGAAACCCTTTCTTCTGGAAGTCAATGGCGCAATGGTGGTCTATTGTTGGATATACATGTTAATAATACAGGTAGGTAATGGGAGAATATTGTACTTTTTCAATAACGGCTTGCAGTACTCTCACTGGAATGTTCCTCTAATAATATGATTGCACGCTTTTGATTCTCAATTCAAGTATGGAGTTACTTGGGCATGTTTAGCTACTGCCAGCGTGGTAATTTTAGAGATTGTACGGAATTGATAACATGTTTTACTAAGTTTTTTTGTTAACTGCTGCAATATGTGCTTTCCAGTCTGTTTGTGTGACTATGATGGTTCCCAGAAATATGGCGCTGTGTACCTGTTGTATAGAAGTATTATTTTGGATTATATCTAATTTTAGTGGTTTTGTCTGGTGTATTCTAAAGACTAAGCTGGTTTTATTTTTGTTAAGTTCTAGTTAATTGGTTTTGTACCAGTTTTCCATTACTTCAAGAGTGTCGTGTATCATGCGTATGGTTTGTTCTGTATCCGGTTTGTTTATAATTTCATTTTTGTCGTCTTCATAGAGTGTGAGCCTTGCATTTTTAACATTGCTACCCAGGTCATTGATGTAAATAAGAAACAATGGTGACCCAAGTATGGAACCTTGGGTTACTCCAATTTTTATAGGTGTCCATTCGGCAGTGTATTTAAAAAAAAAAAAAGTAGTTGGATTATAAAAAGTTTATAAAAAACATCAAACGTATTAAACAAATGTGACAGGCTTTTAGGGTAGTGCCCGTTTTACAAAAATAATGTATTTTTTGTCAAGACACAAATTCATATAAAATGAAGTGTCGGTTTATTTTTTTCACTTTTTAATTTCTAGCTTCAAGATGGGAAAAGTCAGGAAAAAACAAAAGGGACTGAATAAGGAAAACGAAAAGCAAAAGCAAAAAATCATGATAGAATGAGGAAAACGTGGGAAGAATTACGAAAACATTCTTTAGAATATTAAGAAGCCAAGAAGAAAGAAGGGGAACAATACAAAAGAAGAGTAGAAATAGGGAAGAATTAACACGATAAGTAAACAAGAGCTTTAAGAAAAGCCTCGAGAGAAAGACAAAATGATGCAGAGTTACCAAGAAACATAAAGACTTGCTGAAAACACTCCTCATCAAAGTCCTTGTTTTGAAGATGAAACTTTACAGGCCCACAGATCCCACAGTACTCATGAAATAGATTGTCTTCCATCAAATCACCAGAAAGAAAGTGGGAAGAAAAACGTCCGCAAACACTGAGAAGAGTTGAAGAAATTACTTGCAGAACTACAGTAGGAAAACAAAAGGTTGAAGACAAAGTGTAATTAATATAAGGCTAGATATACAGTAGTATATTGAAAAACAACAACAGCACATAAACAAAACAAGACACTCCAAGAAGAACTATACAAAAGGTACTTAAATGGCAAAGAGTATCTAAGTTTGTACAATGAAAACTGTTATTTGGCGAAGTCGTCAACGCTCAGCTGCGTGAAAATTTCAAAGATGTAAAAGCATTACAAGAACAGCGAATATTGTAAAAATATATTTCAGGAAAGATAATAAAGAACTATAGATGTCAATAAGTGTTGCTGTCACTGTCATCTCGGAAACTAAAAAGTATGGGGAAACGTCTTAAAACAAATGATATTGCCAACATAGAAGTGCTTCAAGCTCGTTGCGCAGTTACTGAATTATTAGACCTTGATGAGAATAGTAGTAAGAAAGAAAGCATTATGCCACAAACAGAAAAGACAAAAGCGTTATTTAAATGACACATTGTTGAACTTACACGCTAAATTTAGAAAGACCTACTCGGATAATGGAACTTTCTGTCTGTTGCGTTTGTTCTGGATTTTAGCACCTCCTCTAAAACGCCAGCGTTGAGAAAATATTGAGTTTTTAGTGTGCAAACTGAAACAGTTGAGATAATTGAAGAAAATAGAGCCCACGAAGTAGCACAGATGTGAAGATCAAAAAGATATTTGTTTATTGAGAAAATGCAACTTTTGCAAGCACAAGGAGGTTACTTACAAACTGCAGAGCATCGATAAGAATGGCAATACAACTTATATCAAATGAATTACGAAAAAGGTTACTGTTGATATTAATGGACAGGAAAAAAATAGTCTGAAAACATGGAAAGATACTGTGAAGTGTACCAGAAAAAGACGTGATGTTGATTCTTCAATCTACCTTCGATAAATTCATGAACCATGTGCTAAACATAAATCAACATCAGTACAAGAAGATACACCAGATCAAACGGGAAACGTCGACAACTAAAGTTCTTGTACACATGGAATTCTCAGCAAATTTTGAGAGAAAATACCACTGAACAGTCCAGTCTACTCACATCGGTGCCTCAAAGGAACAAATGACTCTTCACACAGTAGTTGTTTACATACTCCCTTCAGATGATGAAGACGTTAAACCCATATAAATCTGAATAGTAAGTGACAACCTTCGTCACGATCCTAAAACAATATGCAATCACCTTGATCCAGTCATCTCATTCATGAATGAAAAAGTCCAGACCTAAACATTGTTCACTTAATTTTGTGAAAATATATTATTGGAGCTAAATGTACTACAGATGTTGGAAAAATGTCCCTACAATATTGCTGACGATCTCCTGTGGATTTTGTATGGATATCCAATTCACTGACATTTGGATATTGTATGGATATCTATAGGACATAAATTAAACAGATCTGGATATTGTTAATATCCACGGTCTATGGATATTATACAGATATTCAATGCTGACTGGGTATATACGAGAAGATAATTATCTACCTGGCAGAAGCTTACCCGAGGATTTCCCCACTTTAAAAGGAACAATGAAGGTGTATGAAATCAAATGGAGGAAATCAGACGATTGTGTTATGCAGTTAAAAAGCGTAAGGTGCCATGATTGCAAACCCGATGATTCCTGCCAGCATTTTCATGTTTGGACCATCAAAACCAAAGACACCACTACCGAAACGTGTATCGTGTTCATTGCTTTCTTGGTATGTTAAGTAGCATGGCAAAGACGGCGCCAATCTATGTGTCGAATGTCTTCCAACGTTGGACGCATGATAGTTGACACATAGCTAAGTGTTTTGAAACTATTACGCGTCCAACATTGGACGACATATGACGGATAGTTTGGAGCCTCCTTTAGTTCCTTTCAAAAGGGTTTTTGACGTTATGTGGCGTGCAAAGAGCACTCACACTCGTGAATTCACTGTCTGAGCAAGCAGTAGGCCTATGCATTGATATGTTTCATATGAGAGTCTTTTGCCATCAAAACGTACAAAAGGGATAAATGAGAAGGAACGAGAAAAGTGTTTTATGTGTTGTCTTCTCTCTATGGGGAGTAACTTAGAATATGCATTAAAAAACCTTAACTCCCTGCTTTCATCTACTATAATTCCAAGAAAACAGATATACAGGGATGTATACATACACCAGCTCAGAGGACGAGGAAGATGAGTGTATAGATGATGTGTTACAACCAACTCTATCTGAAAATAAAATGACTGTCGTAAAGTTTTCAACTAAGAAGATTTAAAGACATTATGTAGGATTTATACTTTAAGTTGACCATGATGAGTTTCAAGAATTTTTTTTAAGAAGTGCAAACAAAAAACGTTTATATTTACCCCCTGTGATGACATTTCATGTGTGGAGAAAAAGGACATTGTTCATAAGGGTCAATGTTTCAAACAGCCTCTTTTGTCCAACAGAGGCCAACATCTTTTTAATGAGGATTGTCTCATATTCAGAATATGTATTACAAATTTTGTTAGCAAATGATTCTTTGACTAATCATTGAGTCTTTCTTTCACATCTCTTTTACAGCTTACATTGTCACCACCATTCATTGGATGTCTTTTCTCGGCTGTGGCAAAGTCACATCCGGCCACTTCTGTGTCAACTCCATGCACAGCATTTACAAAACTATTATTTCTAAAAAAATTGTGATTAAGTTGAACTTCTATGTTTGTGGTGTAGGAAATCACTATATCTAACACGAAAAAAGGGGAAAATTTCAAATAAGTACGAAGCATAATTTAAAACTTAAATTTACCCATTTCAGATACAATAACCCAGCAGTGAGGGTTGGAGTTGACCCAGGTGGGCATTCAAATAGTGAGGATACTATTACGATTTGAATTGATATTGATACTCACAAATATGCTTGCCGACCTCCTCTTTCTAATGGTACTACTTACAGCTTCCTCAGATGTCTCCTTCCCAACGTTTCGAGCACTTCAATCACCGAGGTGAACTGACGTTACCAACCAAGTAACAACAAGTGAAATCTGGAATCGATGCAACGTTCCCAGCTTGTAATTTATACATATCCGACTTATATTTGTGTTTAGATATTGATGTAATGACGTGGATGCAGATGAAACTATATGCTAACTGTTATTTAACTGTTTTCTATTTCTAAGACTAAATACTGTTGACAAAGTACTTAAAATGCTTTAAAATGTATTTAAATGTTTTCTATGTTTCTATTTTTCGGTGAAAGTACACTATGTTCAGTCAGCTTAAATAAATTGAACCAGTACAGCATTGTCTCCTCAATCGATTGAGAACTCATTTTTCGAATAAATTTTACTATGC
>KZ884068.1:9478-21198 GCA_003456935.1 Machilis hrabei
TATTTAATTATCTATTTATTTGGAGCTTGCTAAGCTCAGGTTTATAATTGAGGTCTGTTTCCGTATTCTAGTTATTGACACTTTCGTTTANTGTGATTTGCATTCTGTTACAATCCACTAACTGTGACTTTTCTAGTATTCTATAATTGAGCTAATCATCCCTGTGAATACAAGATATTAACTCAAAATATTGGTTGTGTTTATAGGTAGTCGAAATATAGTGCTTATCAGCCATTTATGTAAAAGAGCGTGGATTTTGTTGAAAAACAGTTAATAACATATACTCGTTTACTGTTAATCTGTCGTTATGATTCATATTACCTTTCCCATGTGTGTGTAGCGTAAATACTGCTGAGTACAGTTTAGTGTCACATGTTCATTGAACTAGGACCTTGACATTGTATGTTGTATTGTGTGTGCTTGCAAGGAAGAATACGAGTTCCAATTCACGTAAATACTAGGAAAGTCACAGCTATAATTATTGAAGTTTTTGATTAAGAGCAACCATAGTGTACTAGTTATCATAACTTATATTATGAGCGGAATACCTTACAAGTTTTGATATAACCAGTGTGTTAATGCAAATGTTTATTTGTTTGTTCCGACTCGTAATCCAATATATATGTGCTCGTCTTTCATTAGTATATTGAACTCCATTAAGGTTAAAGCAAGCCACACGTAGTTGTATGTCAAGGTATCAACGACCGCATTTTCAGTGCACAAGATTAAGAACCCAATCAATCCCAGTATATTTCATGTAGAGTACTATGTGTTGGTCCCCGTAGATTAAGAGGCTTAGTCGCTGCTCTAAGAGGCACACTTAACCAATAAGTAGGTTCCTCCCTTTTATTAAATATCTAACAAATAAAATAGAAACAAACCAACATAAAGCACCCTACAACATTGAGGCGAGTTTTTTTTATATAATATGGGGCGATAGGCAGATTGGGGACTCTCTAAGTTTGAATCTTGAACTGACTGCATCGTCTTGTGACGAGCGGAGTTGTAAATATAAACTGCTTTAGAATCGTCACCAAGACCTCGGATGTGTACTGGTATTGTATGTGCTTGACAAAGTATATCTTTACTTATCTATTTATTTGGAGCTTGCTAAGCTCAGGTTTCTAATTGAGGTCTGATTCCATATACTAATTATTGACAATTTCGCTTAATGTGAATTGCATTCTATTACAACCTATTAACTGTGACTTTCCTGGTACTCTACAATTAATTTAAATATTCCTATGAATACAAGATATTAATTCGAAATATTGGTTGTGTTTATATGTTGTCAAATCAAAGTGCTATCCACACGATGGTGTAAAAGAGCGTGGAGTACGTTGAAAATACTTAAATAACACATTCTTGATTACTGCTAGTCTATGGTTATGATTTATATTACCTTTCCCGTACATGTGAATGTGTAGCATAATTATTGCTGAGTACAGTTTAGTATCATGTATCCGTTGAACCATAGCCTTGACATTATAAATTGTGTTGTGTGTGCTTGGAAGGTAAGAATACGAGTTCTAACTTATGTTAAATGAATAAAACTATAGTTATTAAGCTTTGAACTAAAAATCACCATTGTGTGTTAATTGTGACAACTTAATATTACTAGCGGAGTGTCTCCAGTAGCTTAATATAACCAGTGTGTTGGAGTAAGTAATTATCTGTTTACTCCGGCTCATATACTATGAATTAAAGTTTAATATTTTGAACTCTAGTAAGATTGAAGCTAACCACACTTAGTTGTACGTCAAGGTATCAACGGCCGCATTTATCAGCGAACAAGAACAAGAACCCTACCAATCTTAATTAAACTTTATGTAGAGATCTATATTTTGACCCCGAAATTAAGATCACTGCTCTAAGAGTCATATTTAACCAATAAGTAGGTTCCTCCTTTCATTAATAAAATAACAAGTGAAAGTTAATAAACAACATATAGCACTCTACACTGCCGCTCAACGACAAAAAGTGTTCAAAATACATATTTGCACTGGAAGACCTAGTTTACGCCAAAAACTTTAAAAGAAAACGCGGACCATCACAAAAAATCCTTCAAAGGACTGTATTGTATTTTAAGGTACTTCAAAACAACAAATTTGAAATCCAAAATGTCTACAGCTCTAAAGAGAAAAAGCTGAGCAGTCAGAAATACAAACTCAAACATGCCCTTGTTCAAAATGAGCTACAATCACAAGATTTGTCCATCAATGTATTGACTCGGATTCGAAGAACAAAGAAAAGAAAGTTACAAATCAAAGGGAAGAAGAATACTAATTAAAATAACTATGGTACGGTTTTGGCCAACAGAAATTCCAGTGTAGCTCGTTATAGGAAGACACGATCACAGACGCACTAGATGCAGAAAACTACGAGGAATACATCTTCTTAGAACCCGATATATAAGTACCATAAAGTAAAACCTATCTTTAGACGTGTATACTAATGTGAAAAAATCTTTTTACAAACAGAATNTGCAGCAAAATCGCTACTACGCGCTTCTTTCACACATTATTCAAAACCTTGGATAAATTCGATAGAATATTAATAATCAAAATTACAAACAAACACAAGCATTTGACATGCAGACTCAAAACACTAATATTAACCACCCACAAAAGAAAAATTATTTTTTCAACAAAATAAAAACTCACTATGGGAAAATCAACCCAAGCCCAATGCATGGTGTTGAAAACCCAAAGTGTAGATCAAAGAGTATTTTTGCTAAGTTTCGTCTGTTAACAAAAGTGTATTTGTATTCTTTGTATACATAATGTGTCTTAGTTGTCTAGATGCAAATATTTAAAGTTTTGTGTGACCCCGTTGCAAACAGTTCAATGGTCATAACTTTCTCAAATTTCAAAACATCATATAGGTAGGACTATATGTCAAGTATTAAGACAAAGAAAGAAGTAAAAGATACTCCAAGAAGAACAGTAAGAAACGATACACCTTAAACCATAAATATTTCTAACGATGCATGTGTAGAAATACATCTTCATTTATTAGAAATTGTCAAGAAACCCCTACACACAATACAAAAGATGCAATACTATGTTTTGAGGACGAAGTAACACGTCACACATATTGCAAAATTACATGTTCACGCGCCAACAATTTGAACCTATGTCGAGTATTATTTGTACTCATTTGTTATCAGTTATTTCCATCTAGTCAATGCTAGATCACGTTAATGGTAGAAAACTTATACGGACACTGAGTAAATAGCTGCGGGACTCTTATTAATTTGGAAAAGGTTGGTATGCTAAGTAGCTCAAATTTTATGTTTGTGTCCCTCAAAGAATAAGACAAAACTTATTTGTGAAGAGAAGGAAATTTTTTTTTTCTGAATGTGCACTTGGAGACTATCATACCAAGTATAAGCCGATGGTCTCTTACCTCTTACTGATTATTTTGGCTCAAATAAAACATTCGACATTGGCTCAAGGACTATTGGGTCAGACGTTTGTTTAATTGAAATACATTAATTGAATATGTTATCTTATACCTAGTTAATATTACTTATTTCTCGCATTGTAGTGCTTATTTATAGCTATATAACATTTAGAGTAGGATAAAACTAACTATGGTAAGTCTCTGATTATTCGAAACATTAGAACGTTAAAGGTTATATACATATATAGAAGATAAAACTTAATGTTGGTGGAAGGCGGTCATGCTAAGTTAGTGTATGTGTGATTTGGTAATCATATGCTCTTTGTTTCTACGAAATATACATAGCATAATTTATTTTAAATCTCATTTTTTTATGTGTTTTGAATATAAAACAGCGAAGTTAAAGAAGAGCAATTTTAAGAGCACTAAGTTAGCATGCCTTACAAGTGTACGTTGAATTTACATGCATTTGTATATTGCTTGTTATATATGCAGTTGACAATTTATGAAAAAATGTTGGTGTTCTTTGTTTAGGGCTTGACGTAGAGCTTAAAGCTGTGGAATCGTAATTAGGTTGATTGTCTTGTTGTGGTGCGTCTGAATCCACATGAGAAGTGAACGCCACTGAAAATTGTATTGATGGCAAGCGAAAAGAACTAGTTCAATCGCTTTCAGTGCTGGGCATTGACTGCAGTGAGGTGATTCAACTTATCTGTTGCGATGATGAAATCTGTAATATTTCAAATGTGAAATACCTAACCGTAATCTATTAATTATGACTTTTACCTACGTTGGCTTCTGTTATTGTTCGATGAAATAACTTTAATCGGGTGAGCATTGACGAGTTTATGTCTTGCCATCTATTGTCCATTCCCTCTAGGTTCATTGTTTAAGTTCATTATTAATCGCTTATTAGGTAGATTTAATTGTATGTGTTGGCAACACTGAGGAACATGCTTACTTTGCCGCCACATCTGCTACCTAATTTTCTTTTAACTTCGTATGACTTGGAATCTACCAAAGTTCCAATGTTTTCAGTGAATGTTTGAGATTTCGGATGAGAACAAGCATTTCTTCTATGATTAGGATTTGGAGCACTGCTGTACTATCCGAGAGCTGGATTGCATCTTGCAAGTTCTTGACTTTATCATGTATGCTTTCTAGTGTAGTTTTGATGGTTATCAATTCTGCTACCATTGTACTGCTATGACAGTTTTTGACGTTTCCAGCGTAATTGACATTCCAGGAAGGAATGTAAAAGGTGGTTGGCGATTTACGTTGTAAGGTTTAGAGATTCGTCTGTGTACTTTGTGAGCGTTTTCTCATCAGTTTTGTAGGTTTTTTGGAGAAACGAATGCCGAAGTTCTTCCGATGGCATATGTTTGTGGTACTGAGAATTTAACATGTGTTTAAATTTTCGGCAGTTCGGTTGTAACCAGAAGTAGAATAATTTCATCTATTGATTCCTTAAGTTATCCGAAAGCATTCACTCAAATTTAGTGGCCAGACATTTCTCGGAATGTTGTGCATGTGCGTTATAGCATGCAGTATTCGTTGGAAAGTAGCTCCAGCCATCTATCTATTAATGCAAATGTTGAGCAACCTTTCATTAGAGTATTTAATCTTGGCGTTGTTTTAATATCAGAACAATTGGCGGGATATTGCATTCTACATGCACTACGGCAATGGGTATTGCCATTGTTACTCCCAAACACATTTTAATAGCTTCCACCTGAGTTGCTTGCCGTTTAATGTAATAGTAGTGGTAAAGTTAACAGTTTGTAGGTGTGCAGTAATGTTGATTTGGAGGCGCCGTACGTCTTCCTCGCTATCTATCTGCTGACACAGATTGATTTCTAAGGCTGTCAGACTTTACGATGTATTTTCTGAATGATAATCTGTTTATTTTAATGTTAAGTTTGTGTTTGGCCAGACTGAATTTTTTTTTAGACGTGGGTGCGGATAGTTTGAATTTATTGCTATGTGCCCATTAACTCACTATATGGATAGCGTTTTGCAGTCTTGATTTCAGCTTTTTAAAAGTGTTGCCCCTAATGTGAGATCATCGGCATGTGCTATTACTTTAACATCAGGCGGCAGTTGACAAAGGAGGTCTTGAATTTACATGCTAAATAATGCTGGACCGCAGGAGCTCCCTCCAGGGAACTGAATGGCTTAAATTAATTAAATTTGACGTGCAATCTCCCAGTCTTAAAGATATTTGCCATGTGTGAAGTGGGTCTCTATTCAGTTCAGTGCCTTACTCTTTACTCCTAGGTGTTCCAGTTTCTTAATAAGAAGATCGTGCTGCACTGAATCTAGGTCCTTGTGGAAGTTGAAGATAATTACTGCATTTTCGTCTTTATTGTTTCGTGGTGTATAGAGAGAGATAAAACATCAAGGATAGGAAAACCTCTGCAGTTGATTTATGCTTTCTCAATTCTACCGTGCTGGTGTGATATAGGTTGATATTTTCCATGAACGACTGTAGTCTGCTGTTGATTCATTTCTCCAGAATTTTTCACAGTGTTGAAGTTATGGTGATTGGTCTGTATGACTCGAAAAGAATATATTCGGTAGGGGGACTTACATATCCTTTTTGACATTCCATGTAAATCTGAGACTGTTGATTTAAATGAAGAAGTCTTCCTTGTGCTACTAACAGAAGGGATTTCAAGAGTGTATTTGTAAATCCATCAAAATCCTTCGTAGAGAGATTTGCATCTTTTAGTGCTATTTGTAGCTCTGAATTTGTGTGATCTTTATTTAGGAGACTGTCGTCATTTCCTTCACTGGCGATGTTTCGTTTTGGTTGCTGCTGCTAAGTTTTACTGGGAATTATACTCTGCAGGGTTGTTTTTTTTGGAAAATTCCTTATCAAGAGAGCAGGATGTTCTACAAACAAAACTTCCTAAGACTTTCGATTTTGTACTGCTGTAGATCCCCTATGTTTTTCCAAGCTTTCCGAGCATTTAACGAATGTTAATGCAATTGAGTACAGTAATTATGCCAACTTATTCTCTTGCTATCATTATATTGTAGGTTAAACGAATTTTATCCATTATTTTCCTGTGTTTTTTTTTACTAAACGTGGTTTAAACATTAGATGTATTTGTTGTACCATGGTAATTTATGTCGAACTCGGGGAGGATTGATTTTCAGAGTCTGCTAATATGTTAGACAAATTCTGATACGAGTTGTCCTAATTTTTTTAAGGTTATTGGCTAACCTAATTTAAAATTTGCGTAATTCATCCACCTGAAAGACCTTGATTTTACCTTCGCTTGACAATTTCTTCTGCCCCATATAAGCAGAACTGTGAGAGAGTGACAATCACCAGTAGCTGTTTGCGGTGTGCTTTTGATCAAGTCTATTAAAGAGTGAGAGGTTCCATTCCCTAAAGTTGGCAACGGTAGGTTAGGAAACACAAGGTTGTGTCGCTATATAACTTCATGCAAAGTTCTACCCCTCGTATTGCAGTTATTGGATCCCCACATACTGGGTTGGACGTTACAACTCCCATTTGTATGGTATCGGGGTCTTGTATTACAAGATCTTTTATTTCCTGCTTTGCTTCTGTGTTTATAGGCAGGTAAAAGCTGGCAATTGTGTAGTTTACTTTACTTTGTTAATTATACAGTCTACTGCTACTATTTTCAGATTATCTGTCGAAACAAATGCTGCCTTGGGTTTTGCCGGTATGGGGTTATGTACCAGTAAATCGGTGTGAATTTTATGCGTTGAAATTGAGGGATGGTAAGTCGTAAAATTTGGAAACTTTATTTGCGTTCAGCCTTCAGCTACTTTTTGTTTCTTAAATAGCTATTACTAAAGATGTATGTCTATTAGCAATTATTTGAAGCTGAGCTCTACTGTGATTCAACTCTCAAACATTCTACGATAAGATTGCAGCCATATTCACTGTTTTTATGAAGTTTTGGTCTGCTAGTTCTTCTTTATCGTTTAAGTGAGTCGGTAGCTATGCATCTTGACAAACGCTGTCACAATGCAAAAAGTTGTTTTAACAACTTCAAGGTAAAAGTCATGTATTTTCCATCGTAGTCTTCAGAATGAACAATTTTGAAGCCAGTAGCTTCCTCAGACCTCTTCTCCTTCTGAAGTACCACCCTTTGTTCATCTTGTCTATCCGGAATGGCTACATCATTTTATCGACGATGTGTTTGATTCTAGCTTTATTGATCTTTACTTTGTATGATTGCGTCCGGATTTCTTGGACTCGTTAGGTAAATAATTTCTATGTGCAATAAACGTTGAGTACGACTGAGACTGCACCGAGGTTTCTGTCCTTAATGCATCCCTGCATGTACTTTTAATGAAGTGAATATTATATGAGTGAGAGCTTGCAAATCAGTCACATATCATATGAAGCCTCTCTTACTTGGTGGTGGTGCTTCTATGCTAAAGGGCGATGTGTAGCTCGAGAAGTGCTCGGTTGAGTTTCTTGGCTGATCCGTGCAGGGCTTGATGATGAAATCGAGGCAAACGAGGATTTCCCTTGATCGTTGCTCTATTGTCTAATCTTTGAAGTTTGAGTACTGCTTCCTTCAGGTTAAGATTTATTTCCTAGTATATTGGAACGTTTTGATAACTTGTATATTTGCAGCACAACTGTTGGAGATAGCAAAGTATGTGATCAAACATTTGGGCAGCAAAGAGAATGCACCATTCAATATCGTAAAGAATACTATTCTCTACATTTTAGGCACCTTGGTGGAGCATTGCAAGTTTACCAAAGTGTCAAAATCCGCTGCAGTACTTTCATATATACAGGAAAGTTACATATGCTTCCATCGTGAAAGTCTGGTTTGAAATTTGTATTCCTTTTTCAATATTGTTGAAAAAAAATTCCAGTACGATTATGTGATTAACATTTTGCTTTGGCCATCGAAGGTGAAGATGGTGCGGGACCAGTTTTGGAAACTTATGAAGCCCAATGGAGTCAGAGCTTCATTGATTTGTCTGTCTGGTATAAAGGCGGGTACATTTTTATCAGAAATGTTGTAAAGTAGAACATTTTAGCAATCCCCGAAGCTACTACCAAACCTTCCGGAGATCGAAATTCTGAGAGAACTATGACCTTTTCCATTTCACGTTCAATTATGGAAAGTTTTGTATACATCGACTTAAAAAGTGCGTACCCTTTTAATTGCATCTTCTTCCTTATTTGGAAAACAAAAGGAAATTCCCGGATGGTCTGTGTTGTGGACGAGGTACTGGGTGACTTGTTTTAAGGATTTAACTGTATAATTAGTGGAGATGTAGCAGTTGTGGAGCTATTTTCCAGTTTATTTGGTGCATAATGTGTCCTTGTGTGATGCCGTCTAGAATATACTTTTACCCCGTTAAACGATGTAATTTGTTCTATTTAATGTCTTTCGTCCGAAGTTTTTTCTACTTGTTGAACAATATATATTTACTTGTGTTCCAATAACTTCTGTTTACATCAAGGCGTAATCGTATCTTGAGAATGCCACTCTTCCATCGTTTGTTTTGAATATGATTGTAAATGGAGCGGAGTAATGGGGTGCCTTTGCTGATTTCATATCCGACAATCCAGGGTTTCGCTGTTTGCTGTTATTGACTATATAGTGTCACTATCACTAGTTTCTTGGATACTATTTATGTTCGTGGTTATTTGGGGAAATACTAACAGCCTCGTCTATTGTGGCACATTCTCCTTTTTATTTTAACCCCTTTAAACGCAGCAGTTTTTTTGTGTTTGTATTAGGCTACGTACAGCAATTTGTCTTGCACTATTTTATAAAATTATTTGTAAGGATATTAGACACTGGTGTTTCGTATTCAGAATGATGTCCCAAGTTAACGACTCTGTGTCGCTGAAATCTCTTTCCTCAGCTCAGAAATGTGAGGGAGGGGTATATTGAGCGTCTATAATGGATGCAATGTTAAAAGGGAAGTCGATGACTTGTGTCTCTTCAATGTCAATGGAAGTTGAGTAATGCGTGATGTAAGCTCTTGCCCGCAATTTTGATCAGCCCTGACATATTTTTCCATGAATCATTAATTCAAACTTGCCATATCTTGTTGTTGTGAGGGCTGCTCTGAAGTGGTTGATGGCCACACAGGTTCGTGTATGAATTTTTCGATTTATCGATTCAACATTTACCTGGTTTAGATTGATTTAATAATTTGGTATTTGTCCATTATGGCTGCTCGACTATGCCGTATGCGGCCTGTGTTTGATGTGAGAATATTATATTGTCATTCTTGCGGTATTAACACTGCCTATGTATTGAGGAACATTGAATTAGCATCGGCAGTTCAATATGCAAACTGCTTTTCTTGTGGTGCCTAGAAACAGGATTCATAGAGTGTAGTGAATATGACATCGAGGCTACTTTTTTTTTTACCAGACCACTGTATGTACGAGTGTGCACACATTTTAGATATAAGGTCAAAGGCTTGAGATTGCGAGAATTTTTGCTTTTTCATGCTGACTATCTGTGGCTTGCATAGTTTGAGAAATCCCTGACCAGTCTGGTGGAAATATAATTCCGCTAGGTTTACATAATGGCTTTCCTGATTCTGTTTCATTGAGATAAGACGGTGTGGACCTTGTTGTGCTTGTATGTTCAACCTGCTGCGCCTTGACAGCTTTCGGTGCATGAGATTGTAAAGCTGGCCTTATGCGTTACTGACTTTCTGTGCTTGTGTAATTACAGTAAAGGACAGGACCGAATTTCAGATGGTTGTATGGTCATTTAGCGTAAGTTGCTGGCATAAATGCGTATCACTTTGATTAGTAATATGTGTATTTGTGCTTTCATTCTCAGAATAAATAACTCGAACCCTGTTCAGAATGCGCCTTTGACTTTGAACAAACTTGCGTAATTTGTTAACCATTATATATTTACCAGGGCATGTTTGCTATCTGCTTGAAATGGCTGCCTGGTTTCAACTGAGGTCATCATGTTGGCCTTTTCCATGTTCATTGGTGTCTTCAAAAGAAATTCAGCCGTGTTGCTGAGGAACTGTAGCCTGGACTAAAACGTCTACCATGTATGTTGTCTGAGCTGAAACTATCACTTGTGATGAAACTCTCTTCTGTTGAGCTTTATCCGATTTCGAAACGTTGGTTATAATGTTATCTGGAGACGTTGCAATTTCGTGAGTTGAACTAACGGTTTTTTGAAAAAGGTTTTCAATCAATACCATGGGTTTCGAATGATCTTCAACTAGTTGAATAATAATGTCTTTGTTAACGTTATTCTCGATTTTTTTTACTTCATGAAAGTATAATTGAGCGTTGACATATTCGGAATAATTACAAGGAAAATTGGCAACTTTAAGCACAATATTTAGACACAAGCTATTAATTATGTCTAGTGAACTTGTAGTCTCATTTCCATTGATACTATTCATCTGTATCTGAAATTATCCACTATTTGAAACAAGCAATTGCACTTTAACTCTTTTACTTCTGCTTCATTGGATATTTGCACTTATGTATGTTCGTCAGTGCACACTTTGCTATTTGAATTCTTGATACTTTTGTTTTAATCACATTTCAAGAAGAAAGTTTTGATGCAACTATTTTAAATAATAGATTAAATTCAATGACACTGATAGAATACATAGTTTCATATAGTGCTAATCACAAAAATCAAGAGTTGACATGAAAACTTCCATAATCACACAAATGATTCAAATAACCCAATTCAAATAACTCAAAGTTGTAGTCAAACTTTCTATGATTTAAATATTACAACAAATTATAAATGTATAGTCTAACAATTCTACCAGCCAACAACTGTATAAAGTAAACAGAGAACAAATTACGAATACAAGTAACTAAATTCTAAAATACACACATACTACCTTAATTAAATGTAAACGAGCAGTCTATATACAGAGATAAAATAGCCTTACGTGACACAAGAGATTTTACACGAACAAAACAAAACACACTCATTTTGGTAATGCTGTTATACAAGAACATACACTTGTCACCACTAATACAACACACTAAACATGTACAGTCAATGTATTGACACTGTCATACTACATTTTACAACCACTAATATCAAAATAATATAACTAATTAAAGGGATGAATCACAAAACAACCAATCCTCGATTAAAAGCCATCCCCAACCTTAACGAGACCCAAGCCCTACTTCGAGTGACGGAAACACTTCATTCATGCAAACCGTGATCATAGATACAACCGCGGAAACTAGAATATAAACGGTAGGTGTCACCGAGCCTCTGCGCAGTAGCCCTGTGACGTCTTCGGAGGATAAACAGTATGACTTGAATGTATCTATTCCCGCG
>KZ884069.1:2469-17257 GCA_003456935.1 Machilis hrabei
CGAGTTTCAATATAATCGGTGATGACTGATGACAAACTCCCCTTGTTAGTTACAACACGCATAAAACAATCTATTTATTCTACGGGCACAAACTTCGTAATCCACAATACCTTGGCGCCTGCAATTCCGTCCATCGGCAACCGGTGACACGAATAAGTTCGGGTTGCGTCTAGTCGGGGGCGATGGACTCGCTTCTTCCACTGATGGATGGGTGTTTAGTCAATGCTTCTGGATAACGAGTTCCTCTATTTCTGGCTTATATGGAACAAATCCGGCAATTTAAACATAAACAGATATAAACTGAAACTAATTAATATCTAACATGGGCAATTGAGCGAATTCAACTTTATTAGCCAACATTGGAGAATTCACCATATTAGATTTAAATTAGTTTGACAAAACTCAACACCAAAATACACATGACATAGTGTTCTATGCTTCTCCCACTTTAATTTCCTTATTTTATTTAAAATAAGCAAGAAATTAAACTATTTGTTGACCGGGAGCGTGATTTTTGCCCAACACTCTTCAAAAAAATCGTTTCTTTAGAAAATTGATGTTGATATTGTTTGCGGTGAACAACACTGGCCTCAGCAGAGAACAGTGTTGCCAAGTCGAACATTACAAATAACATTTGCAATTACTGCGGCAATCCTTGATGCTGGGTTTTTTATAACAGTTTTATGTATGTTCGCTTGAAACGAACAATAGTGAACACTTTCATTTTCTGCTTACGTTTGGCAACAGTGGAATATATTTTAAACGTTGCCCTGGTTTTTTCACACTCTAAAAGAAACGTTGGATGACGTCATGCTGTGTTTAACGTCTTGCCGACACTAGATAGGTGATTTCAGGACTTTACAAACACGAGAATCAAACCCATAAACCCCGAGAAGCTTTAACGCTCGTCAACTGAGAGGTTGAATATTATCTTCACTTCCAAAGATAACTATTTTCACGTCTTCTTTTCGAAGACAGAAAAAACAAAAGAGCAGAGATGGAACACGACACGTTGCCATTAAAGTGGCTGTTGCAATAATGATTGATTGCACGTGCAAATGATTTAGTGACGTCACACACGCACGACCAAAAATCGATACAGCGGGACTTTAGACCGAGCTTTTAAATTCACTGACCTGTACAACAAATCATTTATTTTGTTTTCCAACCAAAGTTACACAAAATCTACTCATAGGTCATCGAAATTGCCCAGTTTGGTGATCAAAGACATGCGTCAGTTGCCAAAGCAACCTCAGTCCACTCTTCACGCACAACGTTTACAGTAAAAACAAATGAATGTGATTCTTTTCAAGACATCTCGTTTTGTCAGCCAACAGATTCAGTAATACGATGACCATTGTCACAGATGCTGGATGGCTACAACGAATCTCTTCCATCCTCAACAGTTCCATACAAATTCTGGACGCCACCAAAAGCGGTACAATTTAAACACTACTCTAATCCGAATGTTTTTAACGAGGGCTGGTTAGTTTCTATAGTACTCGCTCTTGCTACGTTTCGACAGATATCTCTACTCATCAGGACTCGCCAATCGTGACAGAAATAGAATTCTACGGTGGCGTCCTAACTCGTAACATTACTACAGCCACTGAGAAAGAAGAATTCTCAGGATCGTATTAATACACTTCAAAGTGGAATCGGGAACTGTTACGACAGGAAGTTGAATGCTGGGTAACGACTGTTGCGACTTCGGACTCCCGATCCCTTGANGAATTAACAGAATGGTCCACTTACTGATTTGCTACTCGGTGACCCTGTGTGTAAATACTAGCACAGTGCCAAGACACGTCATTGGAAACGGCAACTGAATCACGTTTGAGTAGAACAATGATCATCACTTGTGATGACTGTGAGTCATTGAATAGAAAATGACGAGTCTGAAAGGAAGTTCACATAGACGCAAATAACTAGATCCTTTTTTCTATTCAACCGTTAAAACTAATAATGACAAAACGTTCTCAAGTTGAATTGTTTCACCTCCCGACATTTCCCAGAACGAAAAAGATTAATTTCACCAACCTGCCAACTTTCTATAACAGAGCTTCCACAGTGACATCAAGAAAGAAGCTTCTTTCTCTGTATCGATTTGCCTCTTCGTTCGTCATTGACAGATATGTTCCCGAATAAAGAAATATAAAGTCAACCACTGAAGCCCACTTTTACCAAAATTGAAAAGATGTGTATTCTATTGATCTTTCATACGAAGACAATACAAAGTCTTCTTTCTTCGATTTTAGTCAATGAGAGCATGCATACTTTGAGCAAAAGGAAATTAATAGCTTGAAGAGATAAAGCAGCCAGAATATTCGTAAAAGTGGAAAGCATACACAAATACCAACGTTTCACCAAATACCTCTAAAAAAGAATCGCACTTTTTTGTCATTCTACCAACGGCCCAACGCATACACAAAGGTTCACACCAACTAGCCTACAGTATCGGCAAAATTAATGAGACCACCACGCANATATAACACAATTCAAACAACGCAAGATAACTCACCGTTCAGTACTTGATATGGGCTCCTTTCTTCTTGATGAGTATAGTGACTCACTTGGGCCTCGAATCGACNAGCGTTCGACACATCTACTTCAGTTCGTCGTCTTCTTCCCAGATAATTCGAACTTCGGTGCACAGCTTTTCCTTGGTGGTGCAGTCACGGTTTCGCAAGCGGCACTTCACGATGGCCCACAAATTTTCAATCGGATTGATGTCGGGCGAGTTGCCAGGTCATGGCAGAACTCCCTGTCCACTTTCGGTGAAAAATGTTTGCATCATCTTGGAAGTGTGGCATGGCGCGAGGTCCTGCTGAAACACAATTTCACCGCCGGGAAACTGGTCTTTCATTTTCGCCAGCTCTTTGTACTTGTGCGAGTTCATCGTCCCCTGAACAGGAACAAGCGAGCCAAGTCCATGGTAGCAGAAAGAACCCATTTGCTTTTCGGGGTGTTTCACGCGCTGTTCGATACGACCATCTCGGACCGGTGCACCCTTGCTTCGACGAACGAACTGCGACCTCTGTCCCTGCAATTCAAAATGCGATTCATCGGAAAACGACACTTTTCTCCAATCGGCAACAGTCCAGTTGCGATGCTGACGCTTCAGCTTCATTTTCGCCGTAAGCAGCTGTTTCTTAACCGACCGGTCCAACTGCTGAAGACGGTGTCTGAAATTGACACGCCATGAGTCTCCAAGTCTTCTTTGGGTTCCTAATGCTCTGCTGAGAAAAAGAAACGATCATCCCTCGCTTTCTGCCGCAAAATCCTTTTCTTTTCGGTGACAGTTTCTTTGTATCGCTGAATGATTTTGTGCACCCCAGTTTTGCTGATATCACACACTTTAGCAATTTGACGTTCACTTTTGTTACAATGTTCATAAAGCGTAATCATCTTTGGTGACAAATCCATCTCACTTTTACAGTACAACAAAACCAAAGATAATGGCGTCGCTAAATATATGTCCTTCTCTTGTGCACTCACGGTACCTACTAATGTTCGTAGGGCCTACGTCGAAAAGACTATCACGGTGAATGCCGAAGCGCATTTGACTCTGTGTTGTGGTACAGGAACGTTCAAAATCACTTGTTAATCAAAACATATAGGTGGTCTCATTAATTTTGCCGACATTGTACTTCCTACTTATGCGATACAATGATAAAACGCATACTTAATCTCCTCGATTCAGTTCGTTTGATCAATGACCCGTCCCTCACTGGTCATTTACACCCTCTCTCACATCGTCGTGCAGTCCCTGACCTCGGTCTGTTTTAACGTTATTTTCTCTGCTGAGCTCGCATCTTTAATTCCTCATGTTGCTATCTATTTTCGTACTACTAGGCAAAGTGTCATTCCTTCACGGTCAAACGTTTTACTCCAACTCTAAATTTTTCCAAATTCTCTATACCATCCACTGTTCTCCTTCAAACCTTCAAAACAAACGCTCATAAACACTTCATTTCTTCCTAGTTCTAAGTTCACTTTTCGCGCACATGGTGCTTTTGCATTACAGGTTTATATTCTTTCGTGAGTTGCTTATCGTAAATTTAACAAATTAAACATCTGGTGGAACAGTATAATGTTTTATTTTTGAGTAAACTTTCTTCTCTCTTGGATAGATAAAAATAAAGCGTTATCGTCACGTGTGAACGCACCGATGAGACTAAATAATTGTAAGTAAAAATTTGTGCCATTAAACTGTGTTAACATATTATCGTACTCATCTTTTAGCCGTGAACAAATTATGGACAATTCTGCTAGCACAAAAATTGCCAGATTTTTGTAAACTGTACCATAATTGAATTTCTCTCAAGACGACATGTTCTGTATTACGTCCTATCCACATCACGATGATTAAAAATGGAGATGAATTGATACCCAGAATGCCTTGCGTGGGTACAAGAGAAGGTTTGTTTACCAACTACTCATCCTGCACAACACCACCCATGCGTTCGTCTTTAATTTCTCACCTCAAACACAAACTATGCGGAATAGCGAATCCAATCAGATGTGCTCTGCAGGTCAACAAAAGTAATTTTTAATCTCGATTATATATTTATTGTCGGAATTAAACATCACATTTTGAGCCTAGAGGCATCATAGAATCAAGACTAAAAATATCGTTGCTCTAGCCCCATTTGAAAACAAATGAGATTAAAGTAAAGAGTATCTGAAGGTTAATCAGATCAACAGCTTAAATGACTCCTTTGATCTCTTTCCGAAGCGATCTTCTTGGCATTCAAGCTGAAAGGAGAGAGAGAGAGTTCGCCAGGAATTTTCTCGCTCAGCTGAAAAATCAAGAAAATACTTTCGCGTTTTCATTACACGGTTCAAATCATCTTTCACAGAGGCACCTCAACGCTCAACCAGAAAACAAACAACAGCCTATTTATTGCCTGTCAAAACAGAGTCAATGCAACAGCCTCGGCTCAAGCTCAAAATACGATCGTGTATACGGAAAATTGTGTAAATCAAAGATCACTACTTAGTAAAATCTATTATTCGGGTATTTAGGCGCGGCGCGTCGTAAGGAGACGTGTGTTCTTAAAATCTATTAAAGTTATAGAGGTTTTGGTTTGGACGCAAAAAGAGCAATTGTTTTACTCTCGAGACATTAAATTTCAAGACAAATGAACGTACTACCTAGTTGGACTACTTGCCACGTTTCGAGATATATCCCTACTCTCTCTGGTCATCAGGCATCTTTGAAATCGCTGCTGAGACTTCCACGCTCGCTCATAAAATCGGGGTACGCAGAGTGGATGATGTTTAGATGAGAATCAATTCGACCTTTTTTTGGAAAACATTAGTCCTATTTGTTGCCATACACTTCATCTTTGGTAAACCTTCTGGAGCAGTCAGATAGCCTAGGTGTTTAGCGATTACATTCCTGAAACGTCCCTCTAACTTCTGGCTCATAGCTCCGCAGGTGGCTGAATCTTAAACACTTCAAAATCGGCAATGAAATGCAGACGGTAATTCCGTTGCCATAAATCTCATAACATCTAAAGATACTCCATTCTGCTCATTCGCAAGATTTCCATAAAAACTGGATACGAAAACAGCGATAAAAGTTCCGAGTTCGGTCTTTAATTTTCGAAATTGAACGCCTTATTTTGTTTTCCTTTTTGTCACCGCCCGCTTCAATGTGGGTGGTTTTGTACGTTTCCCGAATCATTACGTTCAATGACAACCATCACTACTAATAAGTAACTTCTTATAAACGAATAGAAGCCACGCTTCGAATAAAACGAATTTTGCAAACGTGTTTATTTGGGGCTCAAGCTTCAGAACAGATTCAAAGAATTTGCGTCAAGGCAAGCTGCCAACCAGAGAAGAAAATACACCTCTTTCGCGATGCACATTCTGGCGGTCATCTCATTTCATTTTCACATGGTTTTTAGAAAAGTATCACAACTTTTGATATCCGCTTCAGCTACAAGTTTCAAAACGTTTCTCTAAATACTCATTTCTTACGATATCACCCTTTATCCACAACTAAATGATTACATGCGAAGGGCCAAACACATAAAGTCAGTAATCTGTTTGAAGTTCCTATTTTGCGATTCAAACCCCGGGGCCTGGGAATACAGGGTTATTTGACGAGTCTCGTATTATCGTAGACGTTAAAAGTAAACTCCTATCGATAAGAGATCCATGTAAAAAGAACGCACCAATTATTCTAGATCGTCTGGTAATTTCTAGTGAGCTCAACACTTTTGAACAAACTTCTTCCTTTCCTCCAGTTACACTTCAAAGATCGATCTATATCACTATTAATTACTGGCACAACGCAATTAATAACAACCAATTCCCCGATCTTGACATTTGTCATCTCTCACCTTCATTTCGAAACTCAATATGAATATTTTGTCAACGTTCAATACCGATACTTTTCGAAATTCAAAAAGTTCAAAACTCGATATTTACAAAATAATAATCTACCGCTATTGAAAATATATCGACATTACCCAGCGAAATAACTGCGATTCAGACGTCTTAACTGTGCAACACCATTCGCAATATGCAAGGAAGCTAAAAAGAAGAAGAAGAAGAACGTGTTTAAAGTTTAAAATACATCACAATTATTCATCACAGAGAGATGCNNCGAAAAGGATTGAAATGCAAAATATGTCTGAACTGTTGTTTTTCTAAAATTTACCAGTTCATACATATTTTGCATTTCAATCCTCTCTGTTCATTTCCAACGCGACCACACAGAAAAGTCGACGTTCGCCACTCTAAATATAGAATCACAAGGCTTGACCTGGCCTTCGCAAAGAAACCCTCATTCGATTCGTATTGATGGAAATAAAACAGATTGTCTCGAGAACAGAGAAGTTTGATTCTTTCTCGCTGCGAGTTTTATCACCAAACACGACTGAAATTCACAACACGGGAATCGAATGTGAGTTGACGGACTTGATTGGTTCATCAGTCACTCATAGCGAATCATTAAAAAAATAGTATACACCTGAAATCACAAGTCATCAAAATGTGCAATGGGTGAAGTACAGAAATGTTCATCCTCACTTGCTCCCTTTATCTTTAAAGAACACAAACTTTCAAAAGAAAACACAAGTATGTGTTTTTTGACGTACGAA
This sequence comes from Machilis hrabei, assembly GCA_003456935.1. Classification (NCBI taxonomy): domain Eukaryota; kingdom Metazoa; phylum Arthropoda; class Insecta; order Archaeognatha; family Machilidae; genus Machilis; species Machilis hrabei. The sequence goes on from KZ884069.1 coordinate 9,588, forward strand.
TGTCACTTTTATTCACTGGTCGTTAGTTCTGTTAATAATGTTTAACAGTTCGTTAACTAACATTGTTCGCTACTCGTCACGTCAGTTTACATAGTCCAGAAACATAAATTGGGGTAACTGTAATTTGGTGAAAACTCTGTCCAAATGCTATTCCTCCTAACGTCGAACAAAAGCTAAGCTAATACGAAGCTCAGTAACGACAATGGATCAGATTTGTCACCTCTAACTCGACAGTTCCTTTTGTCTAAATACACTCAAACTAAAGGCAGAATCTGAATATAGACTTACCATGAGGCCACCGAGTCTAATAAGCACTTCTTTGAACTCAAAATTTCTTCTCTTCTTTGGAGAAGATGGTCCTTAAAGATTCATCGCGTAAGCGCGACACTGGAGTGCTGACGTAAAAAATAAAAAAAGAAAGACTGCCGACGTGATCCGACAGCAGAAAATGGCAAAAACAAAAGTTCAGAGGAAAAATCATGCTTCTTTAAAGACTCTCCCATTTTTGTTATACCGCATTTTGTCAACAATAAAGAAAGTAGTCCTTTTAATTCTAGTTTCACAAGCGCACACTAATCTAATCAGTGACAAATGACCCCTTATTTTAATTTTCGGCTCTTTCATTTTCTAGCTATAAAAGTGGAGGTGCATCTCGGGTCACATCAGCCGGAAAAAGCTGAGATGTTACAAATTCGAAATTCGCTTAGNAATGAGCAAATAGGGCAAAGTGTCAGTGGTACCAACCTCACGGACAATGCCTGCCAGGTATCCATCCGCCTATTTCGGCAAATGACATATTTATTGATCATTAATAAAATTACGTTGGAGCAATTGATTGTCTATCGGGAAGACGAAATTTCACGTATATCTTCACCTCTCAAAATTTCCGTTTTTTATCTCAACAACAGTTGGTATGACCCCAAAACTAATCAATGCGGGATCTTTTTATTCCACGTTAAGATTAATATAAAAACAGCAAAAAAAAAAATGTCGAACGACCGGTCGTTTCAGTCCAACTATTTCAAGAGAGTGTTCAAAGTGTCTTGGTTTATTGAGTGAACTGTATCGAGATAACGTGAAGAACAAATTCAAGATAGAACTCGACTGTTGCAATGGCTCCATTGAAGGCTGACTAATAGAAAGAAACACTCATTTATCTCAACTCACAAGAAACAATTGTCCTCTTCGCATTGCAGAGTGCAGACTAATAAGACGAGATTAAAAATAGTTTCCATTTACTTTCCTTATCAACTGTGTTTCTAACATATCACACACAAGTGCAAAAGACCTGTTATCACAATTTTCAGGGACTTATTCAGATACTATAAATGTATTAAATGTTGGAAATAATTGTAACAGTTATTTATACTATTGAAGGACTCCNAGATAAAATGGCTGGTTGGTTATTGTACAGGTCGAGCAAAAGTCGTGCTCTCGTGATTCTGCCAACCTGGTACGTGACGTCAATATTTGGTCACCACTACTTCAAGACATATTATTACAAAACCAATTCTATCAAGTGCCCGCCCCGCGTCATCTGTGTTAAACACTAATCACGCACTTAATGGGCTTGGGCACCGTCATCTCAAGGAAAGTATTTTGAAGAGAGATAGTGTGCCACTTTATTTGGTAGTAGTAGTAGTGACCAAATAGGGAACGTCATGCCACGTGTACTTTAACTAAGGCCCACTCATAAAATGTGGTGGCACTACTTATTATATTAGTGACCTCTCTCTCTGAAACTGGCCAATGAGCTTCATTGGAAACGAACATCGATGGTCCTTTGCATCAACTGGCAGCGTAAGAGACTCCATCCATAAAACTTCGAGAACTCTATTTGGTCTAAGGGTTGTGGGTTCGAATCCCTCCCGCGTAAGGCATGGATGTCCGTCCATCTTCACTGATCATAACAAGAATTGCTTAGCGTACTGAAATGACCCATCAGGTGTCGNGACGACGATAAACACCACATATCATCATAATCATCGAGGAGCTTCGTTAATCATTATTACTGTTTGGGAAAAATTACTGTCACATTTTTTTTAATTAGCCTATATCTGCTTGCTTATTCTATTAATAAAACAGACATGTTCTTATTTTCGTCAGTCAACTACAGTACCAGCATCGATTCTGTCATATCCAAACGAAGCGTAGCGCGAAATTTCGTTTCGCTTAAAACNCNAATTTTCGTTCACTTACCAAGCTACGAAAAATTAAATTCGCTATTAGGGCCTACGTCTTATTTAATATTTCGTAGGGTAAGTGAACGAAAATTTACGTTTTAAGTGAAAAGAAATTTCGCGCTACGTTTCGTTTGGATATGACAGAATCGATGCTGGTACTGTATTTGCTTCTCTGCAATCATTAACGATATTATAGACCCTAGACAAATGATGGAAGCATATATATTAATTAATGATGATTATTTTACGCCCTACCAACACCAGATGGATGAACAAACATCGAGATCAAGGACAGAACCTGTTTGGTATTCGAACCCCGGACTTGTGGTACGATATCAAAATGACGCCCTTTTTCACAGAGTGTCTTACTAAACTTTAATGTAAACAAATAAGCAATAAATGGGGAAAACGTTGAAATCCAATTTAAGAATGAATTCTTAAACACTAAAGCCTGATTCTCGTAAAAACGTAGGCAGATTTATTCCAGTGTCTGTAACAAAGAACAGTCGAAATGTGATGCAAAGTGAGAAAGCATCAAGTGAGCGCCCCAAATTACTGATNGTCGCAAAATTTGCGCCCCAACCTGAGAACCGGTCGTAAACTTCGCACCCGTCGTTAAAACGCGAAACTTTATTAGCTAGCACCATTAAAAAAAACAGCTATGAACGAATTACACAAAAATCGATATCTGATCAGATCACCTGTGACGAGGAATCGTAAGCAAACTGATTCCATGTGAGCACTTAGGGTACCTGCCGCTGATGTGTACAATCTTGCTAAACCTCGCTCTAGTAATCCATGTTATTCAAGCGATCGATAGGGCCTACCTTTCTGGATAATTTGACCGTAATGTTTGTCATGTGCATTGATCACAATACGCTTTATAGGAAGTTGAACATCACGTATCTGTAAACAGTCATCAGGTGGAGTGGATGACACACAGCTCTATCAATTCTTATTGTCGCATTAATGTCGGGCCTACATGTGTACACAAAAATATTTCTTTCCAGTAATTCTAAATTAATGAAGCTGTACATGTTGAGCTACTGAAAACTTTCAANATTTTGCAGCATGTCCATGAGGCTTCGTCAGGAACAAACTGTTCACCTTTGTATTAGAAAGTTGGCACTAAGAGTGTTTTATCTCCTCTTTTAAGATTTCGATGGATTCCTTAACTTCCAGTTGTGAGCAGAATCCCAATCAATGCGATGGTTTTCTTCCCAGCTAGAGCTGATTTCTCAGGTTGTCCGAGGCGTATTCTGTAATAAGTACCTTTAAATGACGCTCGATTTGCCTCACATAATATATTCTGGTAAGCTCTTCTTACGGAATGGCAAAAGAGATCTGAAAGCAACGCTCATGTCCTTTGCTCTCACAACTTTTGCAATCCTGGACACACTCCTGGTTTATGTTTTACTGATGCTGTCCTTCTTCCTGTGTTACACCTTTCTAAATTATTCACTCCCTGTTGTCTTCTGATCATCCTGTCAATGATGTCCTTCTTGTATCCACAACAGCCTGTTTAAAGTTCTGGTGAATTTCAACTCCAGCAAAACCCAGTCTTGTCTCCTCACTAAAAAAGTTAACCAGAATGTCCCTGACCTCATCTTTTCAAACAGCACAATTTCCAACAACGATTCGCTCTCTATATTAGGGATTACTCTCTCCTCCGATCTTTCCTGGCATGACCATGTATCTGCTATAGCCAAAGATGCTTCCAGAAAGTGAGGATTTATTTTCCGTTCCAGGAAATACTTCACCGCTGAGCAACTCTTAACTTTTTACAAGGCTCAAGTTCGCCCTATTTTGGAATATTGTTCACACGTATGGGGTGGCGCCCCTAAAACCCCATCTCAATCTTCTCGACTCAATTCAGAGGCNTCCCTCACCGGTTCTTTACACCCTCTCTCTCACCGTCGTGCAGTCGCGGACCTTTGTGTGTTTTACCGTTATTTTCATGGTCACTGCTCTGCTGAGTTCGCATCTTTAATTCCTCCTGTTGCCACCTATGTTCGTAGCACTAGGCAAAGTGCCACGTGTCATCCTTACAATGTCAAGAACGGCCTATTACAACTCTACTCTTTTCCCTCGAGTTTCCAAACTCTGGAACACACTACCATGAACTGTTTTCCCTGATACATACAATCTTCAAACCTTCAAAACTAGGGTTCATAAACACTTGCTTTCTTCCTAGTTCTAGGTTTACTTTTGGCACTCACGGTGCTATTGCATTACAGGTTAAACCCTTTCGTGACTTGCTTATCATAAAAAAAATTGTGCAACTCATCTTCTAGGTTCTCTGGACTCTTAAATACACTTTTGGATCTGGAGACAACTGTCGAGAACCCCACCATTTTTGACACGACTTTGCCGGAATAGCTTCAGCATTTGTCTTCTTTCTGTGGACCTTTGTAGAAATTCTGTCCTCAGCATTACATTTAACATCAAGAAACGGAATTCCATTCTCTTCCTCAATTCCAAGTGTGCACTGAATAGATGTATAAGGAGTTGAGGTGAATCAGGANTTTATATAGGGTAGCCTAGATCTTCTTTCAAAATAAAGATGAGTACGGTATATATAAAAGAATCAATTAGTTTTCAACTGTTTATTGCTGAGGACGCCACACAGACTTGTAGCGAAACGCTGGAATTTGTCCAGTAACAATGACATATCTGACAAAGAATGCGCCGAGCTTGCAATTCTATAAACTGTACATTATTTCAAATCAAATAAGAGAGAATAATGTGTTTGGTTTATTGATCTGAAAGAAAAATACAAATTGTTATGAAATATTTGATGATGCTATCTATCTCCAAGAACCTTGAAAGCCACTCTACACGGAATTCACGAGTTGTACATCGCACAGGACAGCTTCAACACAAACAACTCCAAATGTCTCTTCACAAGCTTCTGCATCCATAGACCAGCCACCGATATTTATTCTCACTTGTCAGAACAGTTTTATACAATACATCTGAAGAGGAAACATACAATATAGTACAGTACTGTATTTAAAAAAAAAACTCACCTCATATTTGCTCATTACGATGGCATATTCTGTACTTAAACACCATTGTTTTGCAATTCACGCATCTTTTATTAACCTATAATCAATCTACAGAACTTTCAAAGATCTGATAACTCTTAGGACAGCCATTTTCCCAGATTTGTCGTGTTGCACTCATTTTTCAGGCTTCAATCGACTGGAACTTGTGCCAGCACTGCACTGTAATTAGATTCTGACTTTACCATCGAATTTGTAGCTTATTTAGAGATCTTCAATGCAAGCCTCATTGTACTCATAAAAGCTGCTATTTATAGAAAAGCTTTTACAGATCCTTTTAGTAAACTATAATTAGTTTTTACAACATGGCAAGCAGCTTCATTTTATGTGTCTGTAATTTGAAAAGCATTTTCTAAATCAATTTATCATGTAGAAACTGTTTTCTAGGTTCAACTTTGGTGTACCTTTGGGTATTTAATTTTTGAGGGTGACAATAGGCTACTGTATTATCTCTTCTTATGAAATTTGTAGTATAGCCTAGGTCCTAGTGATTTTGTCTGTGATATATTCTTAATATTTCATTTGTTACTGTGTTTGAAGTTCAATTGTTGCATTCAGTTTCAAGTTTGATGTTTCTGGGGTACGGTAGTGCAAAGGGGAGAGGGAATTGAATACTAGCCTATAGATACTTTGTCATTTTATTTTTTGTAGGCTAATCTAAGTGCATTTCTGTTGCTTGTATAATATACCCACACAGCACCTGTGTTACTTTGTGATGTCAAAGATAGTGTGTTGGCCATAGTTTCTTTAACAATGGTTAAGGATTTTTATGTTCATACTTAGATTGAGGGAGACCTGTTCAGAAAAAAAAAAAAAACTTCCAACCAATTCTGTGTTATGCTGCTCCAAACTGAATAGACCTACACTAACTGTCAACAACTTTATCATTTAATAGGTTTTGAAAGAATGAATTTAATTTACAGGCTTTATTTTTATTGTACGGAAAGTCAAAATGTTCCCAATGTTAAACAAAATATTATTATCTGGACATGTACAAACATCAAGACAAGAAAAAAAATTAAAATTGCAACAGATATTTCACGATTATGAAACATATTCTCAAATGACTTTTTTCATTTAATATCTGAAGCCATTTAAATCCATATAGGGCCACGTTAAAAATATATTTTGTAGGCCTACTGAATTGTAGGACAGTCTTATAAAATATACGTAGGCTATATTGGACCACTGCATACTCCCAGCACCATGTATACATACTTCACTGGTCAGTTTGTCCTGATAAGGTAGCCTAATGTTCCACAAGGTAGGTACCCTATACNACCACTGCATACTCCCAGCACCATGTATACATACTTCACTGGTCAGTTTGTCCTGATAAGGTAGCCTAATGTTCCACAAGGTAGGTACCCTATACATAGGCTCTAATATTAGGGCTGTTCCCAAAATACGTGGACTGATATCGTCACTTGGTATGGGTTTCCTTTTCGAGATAGAGTCCTTCACATTCTATACACTATAATCTGTATGAAGGCATTTTGGGGTAGCCTAGTGGATCTTGCAGATTTCACTTCTTCATTTGTGTCAATTAGTTTCCTCTCAACTNTTTTTTATAGGCTCGGAAAAGACCAGAAATCACATGGTGCAAGGTCTGAGGTGTATAGACGGTGATCTAGCGGTTGGCCACCAACTGTTGCTAAAGCCTAGTGTTATGTTGAAGAAAAAACCAATGTTCATTAATCAGTTCAGGTGATCACCTAACATTGACAGTTTGTTTCTCTGGAACCCAGTGCTCCAATATTATTCCTCAAGCGTCAAAAACATCGTCAATTTCTTTGATGAACGAANACTCGAAATTATTATTATTTCCTTCCAACATTTAAATGCTGCTGAACTGCCTAATGCTTCTTCCCCCTACCCTTCCTGAAGTACCCTCACTACTTCTGCCTAACTTAAGACACAGTTCAATCCCGATTCTTTGTCTAATAAATAATTAACGACATTTTTTCTCATCCACCATCTTTAACCTCATCTTTCTAGTGGTAGGCCTACTACTTTCAACTTCCTCCGAGCACTCCTTCACCACTTTCTTTTCAAGCACTTTTTCTCACCAAACATATTATGCACTGAGGGGCCACATCACATTTGTTCACTTCACTGTCATTAGATATTGATGTCTGTCTCTCTCTCTCCCCTATATTGTGCTTATGAGGCCGGACTCGCTTCCATTGAAACCCAAATTCTGAACTACTTGCAGCGCTGAAATCCAAGTGTAGACACGTTTTGTATCTGCTCCCACAGGCGTATCTGTGATCGTATCAAGGCCCGGTTTTTTCCAATCGACAGATAACACTGGTCTACAGCTAAAAAGCTTCAGAAACCAAAGTAGCCGAATATTACTAATTCGAGGGTGCTTAACAAGAACCTGACAATAAAAATTTGAATTTGGCTCTAGTTTCCAAAA
>QVQU01214932.1:0-16612 GCA_003456935.1 Machilis hrabei
CAGTAATGGTGTGAGATTTGTTCAAAATCTACAACAATTTGTCAGTCTTGGCTCTTGTGGTTTTGTACAATTTGCAGTTTATGTGTCATCAGACTAATTTCAGAAATGTTTTACTTTTATCTTGCAGAATGTCTGGCAGACAGGAAAGTCGGGGATTTAGTTCTATTTTCTTTATCGCTACTATTAATATGCTACTTGTGTTCTCAATCGACATAGTTAACTGGCAGCCACATTAACAATGTTGTCCATTCTGCACTCCCCATCAATAATCTGAAGTGGTTTTTGAGTTAAAATTTTTGTTTAGGTCTGAAAGAGTAATAAAGTAAGAAATCATATTTTTTCCTCGGTAAACTGTGTAACTGTTGTTTAATTGTTACAAGCTGTGCAGATTTTCATAAATATTCTTTTACCTGCATGTAGTGTCAGAAATGTTCCTGTACATAAGTAGTAAGGGTACAAAAGGTCTTAGGTTCAAACCTAAGTATATTGTTACATTGTTCTTCACATCTGCTGCTTTTGTTAGCTTATATATATATAATATATATAAGTTTTAGGAATGGTAAAATCAGCCATATTAGCTAACTTTAAGTATGTAGTTGCTAGGAATACTTTTAGGAATGTATGTTCCATATTTGCTTATGTATATGTATGAATAATTATATATATATATATATATATATATTTATTTATTACTATTGTTATTATATATATATAATATATAAGAGTTTTAGGAATGGTAAAATCAGCCATATTAGCTAACTTTAAGTATGTAGTTGCTAGGAATACTTTTAGGAATGTAGGTCAAAAAGTCTAGGTTTTATGCAGGTTCTAGCTTCCTTGATTTCTAACTGTTTAGTGAATAACCCAGGAATCAGGAATGTAATTCAACCATGTGATGTCTCGTTTCTTATCCCTTTTTAATTGAAATCATAGCTTATAATAGGTTGTAGTTTCTGGCTCAAAAGTTAATATTTTTGATTAAGTAGATTGAATAAAAAAATAGATTAAACTCTAAGATATTTAAAGAGCATACCAGTGTCTTTAATGTAAATGTTCATGTGGTTCCATAGATAATCTCTGTTTTTTGATTCTATCTGTCCATTTATCATTTTCTATATCTTGTTTATTGGTTGCTTTTTTTTCTTGTTCAATAATTGCCTTATCTACCTTCTTATGAATTGCATCAATTGCATTAATCGCACCTTTTTTTTCGTATATTTCTCTTTTCCCTTCAATAATTAAATTGGTAAAAATATTTACAACACACTGGACTTGATTATGATCAACCTCACCTTTTATTAAAGAAGGTAAAGATTCTAATTCCATTACATGTTGATCTATATTACTTTCTATACCTTCGCTATTCATCAACTTTATTATTTCATCATCAAACTCTTTCAATACTTCTGATGCTATTTTACCTTGAAAGAAAAGCCCTAAATTATCTGCTACTTCACTTATTAATAATTCTCTATTTTCTTTATTATCTTCCAATTCAGCATAATCACTTAATAGATCCATAACTGCAGATACTCTGACTTCAATAATATCATCAACATCTTCACCCCCTAGAGTAACTCCTGATCCCAATAACCTCTCTCTGAGATTTTTCCTAAAAAGATTGATAAATTCTTCATTTGCATCTGATCCTGTGGTTGATATCGTACCATCTAAATGGTTACTTACTTTAATTTGAGTACCTAAGACATGCTCTATTTGTATTTTTATCTTAGGTTTAAATCCTAATTTTGTACAGAATTTCTGAAAATATTCTTTAATAATGTCAAATAAGCTCTTGCCATTATCTTTATAATTTTTTAACTCTTCAGGGATAGTAAGTGATAATTTACCTTCTTTATATATTATATCATCTTTGTCATTTTGAGATTCGAGTATGAATTCTAATGAGCTGGATAGGTCGCATATTTTCTCTTTCGGATTGTTAAGCGTGGTTATAGGCATTGCCATATCAGACTTCACTTTTATGTGGTTGTGATCAGTGCAGTAAATGTTTAGCGCTTTTTTAGGACTATGTGGAATCAAGCTACAACTACTGAGTGCTGCATGAGATTCATTAAATATACCAGCTTCATACCCTGCTTGATTACAATTGGTGACTAGCTCTTCTAAAATAGCATTACTTGGAACTTCTGCCCCAGTGTATCTAAACATTTCCTTGAAAATTTCCTTTGCTAATGCACGGTAATCTTTTTTGGAGAATAGATGATAAGAGTTTCTCCCTGCGTTATAAAATCTCTCAAATTCCTTTCTATATTCATCAGTTTTTTTCTCATCAGCAACTGTAGGGCTATTACAATGATTTCCCCAAACTTCAGATAGTCTATCTTGATCAAGTTCCTTAAGTACTGGTTCCATAAAAGCTTTACCTTCTTCAGAGAGATTATCAAAATTATCACGGTTAAAAATCTCATTTTTATAATCTTTAGCTCCTTCCTTAAGTGCAATAATAAGACTTTTATCTATCTCTTTTCCGTTAATAATAAAATTCATCCTTTGAAAATCTAAGAACATTGTTTCACCGGAATTCGCTAATTTATTTTCTTGATCTGCTCTTAACTTACTAAAATTGAACTCTTTAGCTGTGGCCTTTAATCTAATTACTGGACTCTTCTTTGCCTCTTTCATAATCAACACCTTACTATAAATATGATGTAAGTTGTACCACATAATGATGAATAATTTGGTAATGTATTAAGAAAACTGATAGTATATTTTAGAATCCCTGTTTATAGTATTTTAAACCTGTATGAGGAATTTGTAAATAAAGATAGAGACTTATAAGTTTTGTCTACAGCTAAGATCTTCAGCTCCAGAAGTGAATTTTCCTATACCACAAGCAAATGGTCCTGTTGTAACTTCAAGCCACTTATCCTCTCTTGAACCTTTAGACATTCCTTTTAATAATTGTTTTGCCTGCCTGTACTATACGCTCCAATTTGTCTCTTCCCATATTGTGAAGTAGTCTATGCCGTTATTTGTAGAGACATAAAATACGAAATTTTACCTTCGCTTTGAAAGTTGTTTTTTTGGAAAAACTTCTTTACAGAGCATAAAAGCCGTGCCACATTTACATATAAGTTTATTTTGTAAAGTAGGGTTATCAAGAGTAACCTTTCTTGGGTTTTTAGGTGGGGTTACAAGCGTCCTTTGATCATAGGGGTTGTAAGTGTCCTAAAAGTTACACCTAGCTTAAAAATGTTAGCCTTTTTTTTAAGAGACTATCTCTTCTCAGGGTGTAAATGAAGCAACTAAACATCAGAAATTTGAATATTATTTCGCAAATATCTTAATTTTTCCAAAAGGTCATAGCATCAATTTCGTATAGTTTGTGGATAGCTTATTGTAGTTTTTTACCTTTTCCTAAAATTATCTTCATTTGCCGAAGCTTTCTACAGACGTTTGTTGAATGAAAACTACTATCGCAATTATGGACTGTCTTTATCGAATCACTTTATATTTTTATTATAGGTTGCAACTCTATAGATCAAGCAAAATTATGAAAGGACATCAAAAAATGTTAAGTTCTTCTCTTAACTGATATATACTATGTACTATAGCATAGTATATATTTATATATATAGATTTTTGCCATCTTGCCAACTTCCCTAAACCCGTTATAGAAGAGGACTTTACCCATGCTATCTAGTTGGCAGCTTTTTGCCATCTTGCCATCTTACTATTTCTTTAAACTATTGATTTTCTTATATTTTTATCAATTTTAAGTTGGTAGAATGGCAGATTCTTCAGTTTGCCAACTTGCCATCTTGCCAACTTACTATACTATTTTGCCATCTTGTTTTGTAGAATTATGTATCACCCAAACGTCTGGATTTTCAACTGGTAAGGTTACTCCGTTATTTGGTGAAAGATAATAATCTGGCTTTACCAGCACATGTTGATTTTCAGAAATTTTTAACTCCATGTCTTTAACACATAAATAGCCGTACTTTGATTTAGTGCTTGATACTTTATATCCAAGAGCTTCCTTAAAGAACTTTATGTGGCCAAGAGCTGCAAGATGGCTAATCCTTTCACGGATGCTACGTTCACTTCCAAGGCCTAGCTTTCCCTCAAAATACCTAGCAAAGTGTGCCGCGGTGTAAGTTTCGCCTTTATATGCTTCATTAGCAATTAACTCTAAAATTATATCACATCTTCTTAGACGTTCTAAATCCAATTTAGTATTATAGCTAGACCTTACTATTCTTTCTGAATTTAATGTATCATCAGATTGTACAAACGCACCGTTATGCCAATAAAATGAAATCTTTTCTTCGTTAGATGCAGAATAATTTGACTTCTTACGGCAAAGTACTCGTTCATTACCAGAAGCATCAGCTTTATCTGGCTTTGACAAGTACCAACGAGATCTTACGGTATTATTCCACGCAGTTGAACCACCTGTACCTGTTTTACGTATTATTCCTGAATCAGAAGGATGAGCACATAATAATACAGCTCCTTTTATTACTTTCACTATTTTTCCACAACAACTTTGAATAAATTGTCTCACATGAGAGCGATTGTTTTCATTGCCACCAAATAAGTCTGCTGCTGTATCTAAAACTACTAGCTTTGGTTGAAATAATTTAATATCTTCAAGTAATTCTTCAAAGCAATGAGTTAATTTACCTATATCTTTGTTATCAAATACCATGAGTAGATTATCTTTCCACACTCTCGATAAAAAGCCAATATTATCATGAAAGTCACAGGATTCCATATCTAACTGATATAATCTATTTATAGCACACTGTCTTCGCCATAGCTCTTCTGTATCATCTTCACAAAATACACCATATGTCTTCATCTGCTCAATTTCCATTCCCAACCAAGATTTACCTGTGCTCGCTGCTGTCATTAGTTGTTGAGCAAGTAGAGACTTCCCCATACCACCATCACCGTAGAGAGACGTAACACTTCCAATAGGAAGCCAATCTTTAACAATCCATTCTCTTTCTGGAGCAATATTAGCCCAAGCTCTGGTATCTATTCTCAACGATTTTTTTGAAGGAGCCTTTTTTGTGCTAAGGATGAACTCTTCAACATTTACACCTTCTTTCACGCAATCAGCAGCGTCCCAACCCTTTGGTTTATCTTTAGGTATTTCCAAAATGCAAAGTTCTTCAACTCCAAGACAAGTAAGTTTCATAGCAGATTTTTCAGCGTATTTCTTACCTGGTTCATCATTATCTGGCCAAATAATAACATGTTTACCTTTGAGTGGTGTCCAATCTGTCTTCTCAATAGGTGCATTTGCTCCTGACATTGCTGTTGTTGCAGTTATTCCTTTCTCTATCAGCGCTTCTGCACATTTTTCTCCNTCAACAAGAATAACTTTATCGGACTTCAAAATACCTGGAATATTATAGAGTGGCCTTATCTTCGGTGCACCAAAGTCGGACTTTTTTATATCAAAAGGAAGATATCGCTTTCCATTATTATCATCATAACGATAGATTCTAACAATAGCTTGGCCGTTTTCATCGTAATAATCCCAATATGCAGTTGGATTACTTGAANTTTTGAAATGACCAAGCCACTCAGCTATAGAAGCCATTACTTCAGGAAACTCTATTCTTGTACTTTTTCTATTTACTCCCGCCCAAAGGTCGATAATGTCACCACCTTCTCCTGTTGCAAAATCATGCCATAGGCCAGCTTCACTACCACTTAATTCTACTACTAGACTCTTTCCTTTATCACCTTGTACATTGCCTACATAAAACTTATCACCACGAAAAGTTCCTCTTGGTAATAGATATGAAAGGCATGATCTGATATTTAACAGAAGCTGAGCTTTAAGTTGTTCTTTTTCTACTAACGGTGCATTTTTTCGTGGAGCTGCAGTATTAAAATCACAATAGATACCCATAAAATCTCCAATATATTTAAAGTTTAGAAATTTGGTTAAGCTGTTGCTATCCAGCGTCCGTTAACCATATTTATGAATTTTGTTGGTATTGGTTTGCCGTTTTTAAGTTCGTACATCAATTGCAGAGTATTCCTTTCTGGCCTAAATATCATTACTCCAGATGTATATAAACTTCTTAAAACATTAGCACCACTCAATGCTTGAAATGGATTCTTTTTTAACGTGGTTGTTGACACTTTTTTGGTGTAATGTGTAACTATTACTCCAGCCGTAGGATTAGTTATAGAGCGTAGTTCATCAATACTATTTTGCAGAAAAGAGATCATACTCCTATAATCAAAAAGAGAGTCTATCACTATAAGGTCAACTGTTTTTACATCGAGATTTTCCGACATAATTTCTTTTATTTCTTCCACATTCAAGGTTAGTTTTATTTTTTGAGTGATGACTAAGTTTTCTGTCCCTGCATCAAGGGTTTTCTTGCTGATTCTTAGCTTCTGTAAGCGCTCTCTTATGTAATCATATTCCATTTCATTCTGTAGATAGAATATCTTAAGTGGCCTTGCAGGCTTCATACCAAGAAATGATACTCCAGCAGCTAAATGTACCAACATGGAAAGTAGAAAATTACTCTTTCCTATTTTAGGAGTTCCACCTATAACCAAAAGACCGCCTGGAGTTAGAATTCTTGGGCCTATTATATCTTTTGGCATTGGTGATTTATCATTCAAGTAATGCCTTGCTGAAAACGATGTAATTTTATGTTCTGTTGTGTTTTCTTTAGTATTTAACCACTTCTTAGCGGAATTTACATCACCTCTCACTAAAGTCCAAAGATCAATGATATCACCACTAATTCCTTTAGTAAAATTATGCCAATTTCCAGCTTCTTTACCCACTATTTTAACTGTAATCATATCCCCGTCACAGTTGCCAACATAAGTCCTCTCTCGATAAAAATTACCGTTTGGAATTAGGTAAGGTACACACTCCTTAATATTATCAATCAATAATCCTTTTATTTCCTTTCTCTGCATAAAACCCCCATACATACTTTTCATACGTTTAGAGCTGAGATTAGCTAGCTCACAAACAGTTTCAAAAGACTCTGAATCAAACCATTTAATTGCTTCTTTTTTTAGCTCTGGATTTTTTCCTGCTGCATCTTTGATAGCTCTCTCAATTACAGCAATCCAGAGCTTCTCTTCGTCGTACTTCAAAATGGCAACCAATCAACTTCAGATTGTTCTGGAGTAATAACCGTAGCAATCTTGTTCTTTTCTCCATACCGATCAGCTTCAATACCAACTTTTGCAGTAAACTCTACCCCGTTAAAGTCAGCTATAGAGTTGACTTTTCTAGCAATAGCTGCTTTTTCTGAAGTGTCATTTGCATGAATGTTCCGTGCTGACTCTAAAATACTTCTAAGCATAGAACGACCAGATTCTCCCCAAGTATCTTCTCCTTCAACTCTTGCTTTGCCACTTTTAATACCAATTACTTGAAAAATCTTGCGTTTTGCATATGGACCTTCAGTGACAGTAAATTCAACGTTTAAATAGATACTGCCAGTAGCATAGCTTTTAGTGAACCAATTTTCATAACCTCCAGGCTTTATTGCCATTTTTACCTTGACTATTGTACCTTTTGGTATTAAATTACTTTGTAATTTTGCAGTATTAAAATCAGTTAAAAAATCTGTTAGCATATTGTTCCCTATAAATTAAGTAAAAAAAGAATCAACTCCATTGGTCTACAAGTTTCCAACGACCATTTATCTTATCGACAAGCTTGCTTGCCACACGTTCACCATTTCGCAGCTCAAACACTATTTGACGGGTAGTCCTTTCTTCATCATGAGCAAACATCACCATGCCAGTACTGTAAAATCCACGTAAAGATCCAGCACCGCTTAGGCCTTGAAATGGATCTTCTTCCAGCATCTTTTTGGAAAGTTTTTTTGTGTGGTGGGTGAGGATTATACCTGCATCTGGATTAATAATGTTCCTCAGTCTTTCAAGCGTTTTTTGCAAAAAGAATAGCATAGCGCTGTTGTCATTTTCATTACCATATTCACTTGAGTTGAAGATGTTGCGAAGAGGATCGACGGCGATAATATCAGGTTTGAAACGCTCTTTGACAACATTTTTAATTTCATCTATTTCTTCACTACTAAATGATAATTGCACTCTTGGCGTGATAATTAAGTTATTGGCAGCTACATTCAAAAGTTCGTTATCCAGTTGAAGTTGTTGCAACCGTTCTTTCATATATTCATATTCAATTTCAGTTTGCAGATAGAAAATTTTCATAGGTTTGCTTGGAGTCATACCCAAAAATGAAACTCCAGCAGCCATGTGGACAAGCCATGAAATTAGAAAATCGCTTTTGCCAATTTTAGGTGGGCCACCTAGTACCAATAGACCTCTTTTTGTTAAAATCCTTGGTGAGATTATATCTTCTGGTATCGGTGCTTTGTCGTTTAAATACTCTTTTACGCTGAAAAAGGGAATTTTTTGACCGATATTGAAAAAGCTTTGTTCCATAATAACTATTCTCCAATTTTTAATTAAGCAATAGGCGCAAAAGTTTTGGCTTTAATTTTCGCAAGTAATTTACCCAAATGTGGTTCTTCAACCATATTCAGGCAGCCACTTCGATCTTTAGCTGGGTATCCCCAAGTATTAATAGTCTGACAGACAAATGAACGTTTCTCTGTACCATCATCTTTCTTGATTCCAACCATGCTGATTACCTCATCAACTATCCCTGGAATCTCACTAGCAGTTTTAGCCCCTTCACATTGAGGTAGCCAAGTTGGACGATTGCAGTCATCAAGATATTGACCTAACGTGCCAACTATGATGATGTCTTTATCTCTGATATGTTGAAACTGATTGAGCCAAGCCATCATCTCTTGAGCAAGTAACCCATAAGCAGCTCTTTTGTCTTCTTTTCCCGATCTATCAGAAAAACACTCAGGTTGCATCCTTGCCCATAAAAGACATAAACGTGAAGCAACGGTTATACTATCTACAAAGATGCATTGGTATTTAGAAACTTCAGAAAGAAGATCTTTGTGCTTGCTACAGACATGCTCATAGTGTTTTTGACTATACGCCTGATCAGACCTTAATGCAGGATTAGGACCACCAATAAGACAAGCTATATCTCTCGCCTCATTCCAAGTGCGAATCTCAGTTGAATCTCCTTTCCAGTCTTGTACAGCTAGAAGTCCTGCTTCAAAATCAAGGCAAAGTGTTGTTGCTTCATCGAGAGTTTTAAGTAAACTAGTTTTACCAATTCCATAAGGACCAAAGATCACAATTTTTGCTCCTGTTTGTGTCTTCATTCGTTCATCTCTATCAATTATTTTCATTTTTCTCCTGGTTTAATCACTCAGATATATATACACGGTGACCTAGGTAATTCGTCCAAAACTTATCGAGCAAATCTCATTTTAAAGATGAAAATTTATCGCGTATTTGCCTTAAAATGTTGTAGACAGTTGTTTTTGGTATACCTGTTATTTTTGCAGCTTCAGTAATAGTAGAAACCTTAAGCAGCTCACATAGTTTTCTATGAGATTTCGGTAATTTTGAGATTATATTTTTTACGTCAATGTATACCATTATATCATCTTCAAGATATTTAGAATCTGGTATGTTATCATCAATACCAAAGTTAATCTGACGTTTAGTGCATAGTTGGTTACGCAAGAGGTTACGAGCACGACGTCTAGTTAAATTAGCAACAAAAGTATTAAAGCTACTTCTTGTTTTATCATACAGACTAAGGCAAGGCCAAACCTCACAAAAAAGTTCCAGCTCTATATCTTCAAGATTCTTATCAATAAAACAGCTAATATGATTAAGACAGCTAGCATAGTACTTTATATATTTAACAATTATCGGATCAACGCCTGAAAAAGAATTTTTAGATTTCATAAAAACCTCGAATAATCAAAGATTTATTACTAATTCTTCTTTCGAGACCCTGCAGAATTTAAATAAGAGTAATTTGTCTATTATGAAAAATAGAATAAGACAATAGTTATTTTATTAATAGATCAAATAAGACTTCTCTAAAATTAAATAAGACAGATGAAAATCGAATAAGAGAGGATTTGATTTCCAGTGAATTGCTGAAATGTAAAATATATTCACCTTGGTCTTCCCAATAACGAAAATTGATATAAGCTAGTTAGAAAGATTGGCTAATTTCCAAAAATCTTATTTAAACAGTGGAATATTGTATTGGTGCACTACTTTTCTATGGTTTAGTTGATTTTCAAAAGCTGCCTTAAAATTATTTAAACTTTTTTTATATTGTTTGGACGAATTGTTGAGCAACCGTGTATATATATAATACAGGAGCCAAACTTTCAAATGTCAATACTCACACAATCAGGTCGAGCAGCAATAGCCGCAAGCATAAAAGAGCAAGTTATACATCTTGCTTGGGGTAGTGGTGATGCCAATTGGGAAAGTAGCCATCAGATCGAAAAAGTTTTTGTTGAGGGTGAAATAGCTCTAGATCACCACACTATTAAAGATGTAAGGGTTTTTACAGGACAAATAATTTATCAGCCAAGTATAGACTATACAGTTGATGGCAGTACTGGTGTAATAAAACGTACGGAAAATAGCTCTATCACGGCAAATAGTGCAGTTACTGTAGAATATACTCAAAGCACACCACCTGAACCTATAAATTCTATAAAGCTCTTGAATGAACTTGGCAGACGTACTGCAGACGAGGTTCTATTCTGCATAGGTGATGAAAACGGCGAACTTGTAACTCCTTCTGGAAGGTTTAGGTCCTCAAATGTACCAACCAATAATCTTTTTCTCAAATTCACTTTCGATTTCACGGACGCAGCAAATCAAGTGATAAGGGAATTAGGGGTTATGGTTGGTACTAAAGTAAAGGAAAAAGCACCTCCTGGACAGAGATATTTTGAACCCCAAGACATAGAAGACCCTGGAATTTTATTGGTTTTGGAACATACCGTACCACTTATCAGAACTGCAGCAACTCGGGAAACTTTTTCGTTTGTAGTGACATTTTAGAAAAAGAGAAAAAAGATGACCTTAAATAGCTATTATAATCGCTTTAATCCTGACAAAGAATACGAAAAAAGCTTGTTTCTTGCAGGAAGAGGTTTACAGTCTGCAGAACTAAACGAGACTCAGGAGTATGCTCTCTCTAAGCTTAAAGGCATAAGCGATGCAATATTTCGTGATGGTGATGTTATAACAGGAAGCAATTGTATTATAGATAGAGAAACTGGTAAAGTTACGCTTGAATCAGGAAAAATCTATCTTCGTGGAGCAGTTAGAAAAGTCGAAAAAGAAGAATTTATTATTCCACTGAGTACTATAGTTCGTATAGGTGTTTATTATGTAGAATCTACGATTACAGAACTTGAGGATGAAAACCTTCGTGATCCTGCAGTTGGTACGCGTAATTATCAAGAAGTAGGGGCAGCAAGACTTAAAGTTTCCACCATTTGGGGTTATCAATCTGAAGGTTTTTTTCCACGTTTTTCTGAAGGGGAGTTTTATCCAATCTATAACATTGAAAATGGAGTATTGATAGAACATTCACCGCCACCACAAGCAAACATAGTAACTACTGCTCTTGCTCGTTATGACAAAGAAGCAAATGGTTCCTACGTCGTAAATGGTCTTGAAGTAATGTTCCTGCAAAAGGAAGAGGGAGAAGGAGGAAAAAAAATATTTGTAATTAATGAGGGAAAAGCTCATGTTGACGGCTATGAGATTGAGCTACCTCACAGTATTCGTGTTTCTTTTGATGAAGACCCAGATATAAAAGCAGTTGAATCAGAACCACATACTTTTCAGCCAAATAGCCAAAGAGTAATGGAACTGAAGGTTAATGATTTTCCAATAAGTGAAATCAAAAAAGTAGATATAACTATTCAAAAAACCATTACTGTTACTCATGGTTCATACTCTGGAGCTATTGATCCGATACCTGACTCTGCAGTACTTGAGATTATTCAAGTTAAACAAGGCAATGTTATTTATGAAAATAGTATAGATTACAAATTAAACGCAGGAAACGTTGATTGGTCATTACCAGGCAAAGAACCTGCACCAGGTAGTAGTTATCAAATAACTTATCGCTGCCGCACTCATGTAAGCCCTGAAGATATAAATGAAAAGGGATGTAAAGTAAGAGGTGCAGTTGATAACAGCTTGGTTTTGATTGATTACACCTGGAAAATGCCCCGCTATGATTTAATTACTATCGATAGCAAAGGGATGGTAAGAAGAATAAAAGGAATTTCTCACCCTTGGCGACCATCGATGCCTAAAGCTCCCTCTGGACAGCTTTTGCTCTGCTACATTCATCAGACGTGGAAAAACGGAGAAAAAGAAGGGGTAAAAATAGTGAATAATGCTATTCATGCTGTACCGATGAATGAGCTTGAAGCAATGAAAAAAGGAATAAATGATCTTTATGCTCTTGTTGCACAGGAACGTCTACGCAGTGATGCAAATTCAAGAGAACCTACTACCAAAAAAGGAGTATTTGTAGATCCGTTCTTCGATGATGATATGCGTGATCAAGGTATTACTCAAACTGCAGCAATAGTAAATAAGGAACTGATATTACCGATAGATGTGGAAATTATTGATGTTGAAAGAGGCAAAAAACCTTATTTGTTGCCGTATAAACTTGAACCGGTACTGGAGCAGCTTTTACAGACTAAAGGAGAAAAGATTAATCCATATCAAGCTTTTGATCCAGTCCCGGCACAAATTACTCTAAATAAAAACATTGACCACTGGACGGAGGTTACCACGAATTGGAAAAGTCCAGTAACTAGAGTATTTAATGTTAAAGAAACAACAGAGCTGCTGTCAAGTACTTCATATGAAGCTGAATTTATGAGAGAAGCAGTACAGAATTTTGAGATCGAAGGCTTTGAGCCAAATGAAAAGCTCAAGGAGGTGAAGTTCGATGGTATCTTCATTCAGCCTACTGCGTAAGAGGTAAAAATATGCTCACAGCCAACAACCAGGGAAAATTAAAGGGAAAGATAAAAATCCCAGCAAATATTCCAGCAGGTACTAAATTAGTACAGTTTTATGGGGATAAAGGAAGCTATGGAGAGGCAACTTATACTGGTAAAAAAACAATTACCATAGAAGAAAGAAGAAGAGTGATCTCAGCAAGACGAGTTGATCCTTTAGCGCAAACATTTACTCTAAATGAAAGCAGGCACATAGGAGGTCTAGAGTTATGGTTTATAAATAGAGGCAAAAAACGTGTTGCTGTGCAGATTAGAGAAACAGCAGTGGGAATGCCCTCACAAACTGTCATTGCTGAAAGCTATATTGAGCCAAAAGATATAAAGATAGATGGCACAGCAACACGTATAAAGTGGTCACCAGTGTTTTGCCATGCAGGAGAGGAGTATGCAATAGTACTGCTTACTGATGATCCTGGTACTGCAGTCAAAATAGCAGAACTTGGCAAATATGATGCAGTAAATAGCCGTTGGGTAACAAGTCAGCCATATCAAGTAGGAGTATTACTTTCATCTAGCAATGCAAGCACCTGGACTCCACATCAAAATTTAGATTTAACGTTTCGACTACTAGCTGCAAAATTTAGCGAAAATTCTCATGTTATTGATCTTGGCAAAGTCACTAGCCGCAATACTTCAGATTTAATTGTTTTGACGAACGTCGAAAAAGTAGCATTTGATACCAATGTAGAATTTATTCTGACAGATGAAGAAGGAAAAGAAAATTTTCTATCTGATAACTTGCCGCTCGCGCTGCGTGAAAGACTATCTGGAGAGTTAACAGTAAAGGCAAATTTAAAAGGGTCAAAAGAAAAAAGTCCAGTGCTATATCCTGGGTTACAGCTAGTTCTAGGTAATCTTTCAGAGTCTGGAGATTATGTTACAAGAAGCATTACAGCAGGGGCTAATACTAAGATCACCATAACATATGATGCGCTAATACCTAGCACTGCAGACGTTAAAGCATATGTGCAAAAAAATGTGGATTGGCAATTAGTAAATTTAACATCAGGAAAACCAATTGGGGAAAATTGGGTGGAGAGAACTCATGTACTATCAAATTTTAATGGCAATGAGACTAGGGTAAAATTAGTTTTAAGTGGAACAGTTGTTTATCGCCCTAAGGTAAAAAATCTCAGAGTGATTGTCACATAATGACTGTTGACCAAACCAAACGAGGATATCCACTGCCTCATCCAGAAAATATTGCAGTTCAAGATGTGGTACGTATTCGAAGAGCTATAGAAAAAATAGATGAAGATATTACCGAAAGAGAAGATGAGCATAATCAACTTAAGAGTAATTTTGAGCGGTTTAATTTTGAGACTTTTTTGAATTTTTGGGAATGAAAGAAGCAATATACCAAAGGATAAAGGATTTAGCAGCAAANAGCACACCTGATCAACTGGCATATCTTGCAAAATCGCTGGAATTGATAGCAGATAAAAAAGCTATTNCNNACNTTGTGCAGATGACTGANGTAAAAGNNATAATTGATGCACTACAAAANAGNCTTAAGGATTTAGCAGAAAACAGTACNCCAGATCAATTAGCATATCTTGCTAAAGCANTNGAATCAATANTCGNCAAAAGTNCAGTTTCTGAAATTGTACAGATGACTGATGGTAAGCTAAAAGAACTTCTTGATAGTGCAAAAAAACACTTAACTGATCTGGATAATAAAAAAGCTAGTTCTTTAGCAGTGATCTCTGAATCAGAGAAGCAGTTATTAAAGAGAATTGATGAAAAAGGAACAACAAATTTATCACTACTTGATACGAGAAAGAATGCCAATATTGCAGCAATAAACAGTGTTGGCAATGATCATAAAGATGGTCTAAAAGGTTTAGTGAATAACTTCCGTACTGTTAATGATGTGCCAAGCGGTTCATCGATTATGAGGGAGATAAGGAGCAGAGAAAATCAACTAACAACTAAGCTTAACTCTATAAATGATGTACCAAGCGGCTCATCAATCATGAAAGAAGTAAGAAATCGTCATATGATTGAACCTGGAGCATTACCTTTTTTATTTGGTATACTAAGTAGAAAAAATAATTACTTTGGCCACGGAACTTTTACAACTGAGCTTGGTCAGTGGAGTAGTGATGTAACAAAAACAGACTATATGCTACAACTACTAGCAGGTACTCACACATATGATACAAGCTATGTTAGTTTTTATCGGCCAAGACAACTCAGTTTTTTAGAGGGAAGCAAAGGTACATTTATCTATGGAGAATCATACCCAAGATTCATGTATGATGGATTTTCGGAGCAATTCAATATGCTGAAATACCCTTATGCTGCACTGGGAGTAATATTCGTAAAAAACACAAGCAATGTAGATATAAGTAAAACTCTAAACTTTGTTGGATCTGCAATGTGGTATAAAGATGAAGTTAATTATGGAGGAGCAGGATTATTTATAGGTACACCTGATAAAACTAATACAAGGAAGTCAGAGATTTCGAGAATTACTTGGACACGTATTTACCAGCATGAAATTAACAGTCCTGAATTTATTGCATCAGGTAACATACTCATTCCAGCAGGAAAAACTGTTGCAGTGTTACTTTATACGTCATCTAATCTTCACTCAGAAGGTGAAAGAGTTGGTGAGACACCTGAGTTCTTTGCAAGTGAGCACACGTATAGCACAATCTATGGTCAATTTATTCAGTGGGGAATATATAATTTTCGCAGCAATTTTCTCACCACAGGACTTGAGGTGGACGTAGAGAGAACGCTAAGAGCTTGGCAATGTCCAGGATTAGATGCCACTCATAAAATTTGGAATTAAAAACGGAGAAAACCAATGCCAATTTATATTAGATTTGAACATAACAAACAAGTAGAAACAACAACGCTTGAAAGTAAGCCAACTGGAAATGATTGGTATGAAGCACCAGAAGATTTTGATTGGCAAAAAAGCTATTGTCTAACAGAAGGAGGCAAAATTGCTCAGCGTAATCAAGAAGATATTGAATTGGAGTTATTGCAAAATGCGAAATTTTCTGCACTTTCTAATCTTCGTGCTTATTATGATAACTATACTCACCAATACGCAGGGCATTCTCACCAAAAAGCTAAATCTTATGAGATTCAAGCGAAAGCCGCAGAGAACATTTTAGCAGCACCAGAATCTATGAATGAAAAGGATGCGGAAATTATAGAGCCATTAGCAAAAGTCCGTGGTATTACAGTTATTGAAATGGCAAGAATAATTGAAGAAAAAGCAAAAAAAGCAGTAAAAGAAATAATTAAATGTGAAGAGTTGGAAGACATTACCAAGAAGAAAATTGCAGAAGCCAAAAGTAAAAATGAGCTACAGACTTTGCTAGATGATTTCAGGAAAAAAATACAAAGAAATGGCTGAAGAATTTTTACATGGCGTAAATGTTATTGAGGTAACCTCAGGAGCAAAGACAGTACGTACAGCTAAATCATCAGTGATAGGTGTAATTGGTACTGCACCTGATGCTGACGAGCAAAAATTTCCACTGAGTAGTCCAGTATTAATAGCGGGAAGCTTAAAAGAAGCAGCAAAGCTTGGGAAAAAAGGAACTTTGCCTTCTGCAGTAAATGGAATATTTTCTCAAGTTGGTGCAACAGTAGTAGTTATTCGAGTTGAAGAAAGTGAAAACAGCGAT
>KZ884080.1:0-17500 GCA_003456935.1 Machilis hrabei
GTGGTCACATTGCGGTCCAGCAGACCCCATGAACTGTGTTATTCTTAACCAAAGCTACAATTCGTCTTAAAAATTTATATACCTACTCCTATTCTCATTATTTTACTATCTAGGCTATATAAGAACACACAATTAGACATTGTGGGGTGATCGACTGAACTGTCTAGGCGAACAGAGAGGTTTTCCGGAGCGTGTGTGGGAGACAGGAAATTGAGGCCTGCACAGTTAAACCTCAAGGCCTGGCCTGTGCAGTTATTCCTCAGAGGATTTCCGGAGCGTGTGTGGGGCCCTTCAGGAATGTTTAATCCATACATTCAGTTCGTGTAAAACTATGGTTGGTGTAGAATGGGCGACATACTACTATAGTAAACAATGTAAACACATAGTAGCTGGCATTGCCCGTTATGCAATTTAGTTTCGTAAAAGGAAAATCATTCACATATTATACAATTAGCTTAGTCTCCTTGATATATTTGTTTGTTGTTTCACCCTCATGATTCATACAGAAAGCACTTACACCTTCACTAGTTTCTTTAATGTCAGTCTTCAGGGCATTACATATAATGCAATTATTCCTCTCCTTTCAAGTCCTACAAATGCGGTGATAGTAATAGCTCTTGAACAAGTGGATAATAATTCAGCTAGATCGAATCTGGAATTTCGGTAACAAATAAGACAACTCTGTGTGAAATTTCGCATTTAATTTCAATCAACTTTGAATTTTCTAAGAAGGTTTTAATTAAAATAATAATTATTTTAATATCAAATAATTTGTGACTTCATGTAACTTTAGCACCGACCGGGGTGAGCAGCTTGCTAGTCAGTTAAAGGTCACACCAAAGTACGTGTGCTCGATTCCCGCACAATGTTTTTGATAGTCTGTTAAGTTTTATTAATATATATTGGTATTGTTCATCGGCGTGAAATGACCCATCAAGTGGCAGTTCGCCGGAATTGCAATTCAGTTTTTGTGAATGCGTATATTTTAAATAGAAAAGTGTGAGTCTGGATTAGATGCTTTAGCCGACCTACTTGGGATAGTGGTTAGCACAGCGCACCCTGGAACGGGAAATTGGGGGTTCGAATCCCGCATAAGGTATGGATGTTTGTGCTGTCTTATATGTGTGTGTTGTTCATAGAATTAAGTTCACCTTCATTAATCACAATAAATATGCTTTCATCGTCCCTAATGACCCATTATGTGTCGAAGGGACGTAAAACCCCATATCATCATCGGATGCTTTAAACATGCTTGGAGTGTCACCTTATACAGGGTGTTTCAGAAAAGGTGGCCATGCTTTGGCGGGTGTATTCCTTGTATGAAAAAAAATTATTCATTTTGTGTAGTGTCATTTTTTTATTTGATCCCTAGTTTGCAAGTAAATCGATTCTTTTAAATGAAAAGTATGACGTAATTGATTGGGTTATAAGCAACGGCACAAAAAGTTGACATGACGTGAATAATGAACAATTGAACTAAACATGTTGTGTTGACTTGGCGTAACGGTACGTTGCAAGATTGTCAATCT
Organism: Machilis hrabei; assembly: GCA_003456935.1. Classification (NCBI taxonomy): domain Eukaryota; kingdom Metazoa; phylum Arthropoda; class Insecta; order Archaeognatha; family Machilidae; genus Machilis; species Machilis hrabei. Next base: position 1,530 of record KZ884080.1, read on the forward strand.
GTGGGTTAGGGTTCAATTCCTATTTACAATTTTCTCTCTTTTTTTTAATACAGAAACGTGTCTTTTGTAGCCATAGTAAGAAGCAAAGTAAGGGCCGATTAAAAAGTAATTCGAAACGAAAGACTTTGTAATAATTTTGTTTTCTAATTGCTTCGATGTGTTGTTCATATCACAGGCTGTCTCTCTCTGTTAAATGTGCAACACTTAGAGGTGCCTTTGTTTACAATAGTGCAAATTTAAAGACGTAGAGATAAGCAGTTGTGGTGTAATGGTAAAGACCAAGAATACAGTGCACACACTACACAGACATGCATCTCATGTAAGGACTAGAAAACTGTTATCGTGTAATGGCAAGGCGTTTGCACCAAGAAAGGTTTCCAAATCAAGTTATCCCCAACGATAAAACCTTTAAACGAGTTGATCAGCGTCTTGGATACACTGGAAGCTTCGAGGGAGAGANAGAGAGGTTTTATCACGGTCAAATAGGAGGAAGAAATTCTTAATCGAATCGAAGATGATCCCGGAACTAGCACCAGGAAAATTGTATCATCAGCGACCGTCTAGCGAGTAGTGCATGAACAGTTAGTTGTTGTATCCATATCACTTGCAGCGGGTTCAAGCTTTGTGTCCAGTTGGTTATCCTGATAGAAAACCGTTTTTACTATAGTTGTGCACATGTGTGTCGTTGAACCTTTTTTTCTTTCGCACATTTTATGTAATGATGATGATATTTGGTGGTTAATAGGCTATCGACACCTGATGGGTCATTTATTCAATGACGAAGCGTGTTTAAAAATAGATGGACTTACTAACTTCCATAACAACCAGCTATGTGCAGAGGAAAATCGTCAAGGCATTTTTCAAAGCAAACATCAGCAACGGTTTTCTATTGATGTCTGGGCAGGAATTGTTGGTGACGTCTTGATCGGCCCTCATGGGTTATCACAAAGACTAACGGAAGCTGGGTGTCGCATTTTAGGGGATGACGTTCTGCCGATCTTTCTTGAAGAGGTGTCTCTTGCTGTTCGTAAAAAAAATGTGGTTTATGCATGATGGCACTCCACCGCACCTCAGTTTAACCGGTAGAGAATACCTTAACCATATCTTCCTAGAGAAATGGATTGGAAGACTACTAACACCTGTGCAGTGACCTCCGCGTTCTCCAGATTTAAATCCTCTAGATTTTTTCTATGAAGAAACTTGAAGACTCTCGTGTACTCTAGTCCAGTAAATAACTTGGACAGTCTTCGCAAGCGAGTGGAGCAGATTTGTGCCACTATCCGCCACACTGCAGGAGTGTTGGAACGAGTCTGACAGTCCCTGCCGAAACGGGCTCAACTCTGCATCGGCGAAGGGGCTGGACATTTTCAACATTTGTTTGAACCGCATTGAGTTGCAGCCACAAGGTAGGCAATTTAAAATGTCAATTAATAATTTACTCCAGTGTTTGCTTGTGTAACTTATTTTGTCAGAAATGTGCGCAGCACAAATATATATTAGATAACCAAAGTAGCAGTAATTGAATTATCAGCATTAAGTGAAATTAAATGTATTTAGAACTTGTACGTTAAAATTAGAATGCAAGTTATTTACTAAAGCTCTAGGAGTCTAAATTATTGGTAGAGGAGAGTAGGGTAAGACCGGGTGGTGGGGTGAGACCGGGTACCTGAATATTCTCTTACTTGGTGGTGCTATCCAGTGGACTGCGGCAGAATTACGTTCCACTAGACAAGAGATAGGAGCGGCCATTACAGCGTCTTGTTACTGTCATTCGCCGCAGTCCACTGGATAGCAGCACCAAGTAAGAGAATATTCAGGTACCCGGTCTCACCCCACCACCCGGTCTTACCCTACTCTCCCCTACTACCTGTCAGTCTGACTTATTTACTTGTGCTTTACTCACTGTCCTAACATTTTTTTAAAAATAAACATAAACTGAAAAGATGAGGTTCCCATACTAAAAGAAAATTNACATGGTTTGAATTTAGCCCTGCAAATACGCACTGCATTCTTGCTCTTTACTGTTACATCACGACTGCTTATCGCTTAGTCATCAAATTTGCACTGTTGTAAACAAACACACCTCCAAGTGTTGCACATTTAGCAAGGAGAGGCAGTTGGGGACATCAACAACACATCGAAGCAATTAAAAAACAAAATTCTCACAAAGACGTGTACTTCGTTTTCGAATTACTTTTTAATCTGCCCTTATTTTGCTCTTTACTATGGCTACGAAATACATAATTTTCTGTATTAAAAAAGAAGAGAGAAAACAATCAATGGGTAATGAACCCTAACTCACAGATTGACAATCTCGTAACGTACCATTGCACTAAGTCAGCACAACATCTTGAATTCAATTGTAGTGCATCAACATTATTCACGTGATGTCAACTTTTTGTGCCGACGCTTATGACCCAATCAATGACGTCATATTTTACTTTTAAAAGCATCAATTTTATTGCAAACTAGGGGTTAAATTTTGTTCACTAGATAACTGGATGAGTGCTCTTGGGTGGTAAAGAAAGAAACCTTATGACAGACAAAAAGTTGAATGTTTAGTTGTTAACAGCATAAAGCACTAACATTCTTCTTAGCTAAGCAAATCGTAAGGAATAGTGTTCCGTTGCATCTAGACGTCGTTTTGGAACTGTTGTAAAATCTTTTTTTTTTAACATCCATTACAGATCTTGCACAACACATGGTAAGTGAAATTGTCCGTTTCCCGTGACTTCAACTTTCATGTCAACTTTGTTTACTAGTTCAGCACTCGTTCAGTTATTTTTAATTGTAAACCACAAATGTTCAAAGTCAGACTCCACAAGAGTGTTTACAACTTTGTTACATTGAACGTCGATGCCATGTTCGATGCCTTGTGGTTTGATATGATAATCGTTGCCTTTGTTTTCAACAGCAAAATTATAGACAATTATTAACCAATATTGTAGACTAAACTAATTTGTATTTTTTTGTGTGTGTTGTGTTTACAGTTGACTAATTTCATCGGTCTTTCATTAACAAAATAGACATTATAACACTTTTAGTCTTTTGATCCACTTGTTATCAGGTAATAACTCAGCAAATTATATCAGTAATTTGAAACGTTTATTACATACAACATTTTGTTTGGAAGGAAACGTTTCCGCTTATTCTTTACCACAAATTCTGTAAACAGTTACGGTAATACCATCCAGAAATAAAAAAAAAAGATTAACTTTATTGAAATTTATATTCGTTAAGTGATAAACAAAACATATTACCGTATTTACGAATATGACCACAAATTATGCATATTCATCAAAGCACCCATATTTGATATCAACGCAATACAATCTGCGCAACTGCTTATCGCCGAGCAGTAAGTTTTGGTTTACATGTTGTTTGTAATGCCATTCAAACTTTTAATAATACTGTAACTTTAAACATCTTTGCAAAAAATTTAAATTCATAAACGTGATGCACAGAAAAATAGGTTAAAGAAAGACACATGCGCTTAAATTGGGTACATAAATAAATAAAAGTTTTATTTCACGTTACAAACATTTGTGTCGCTGGATTACTATTCAGTACTTAATACGAAACCTTAAGCATACACAAGCTAATGCTAGCAGAAGTGGTGTCATATAAGATAACCTTAAAACATGTCCTGTTAGTGTACAAACTGGCAACCCTACCTTAAGTATCCACTCCCCTTTATTATCACCACTCATTTCATAACCTTCAATAAACTTCATGTGTCTTGCCCACGGCTTGGCTATACTCTCAACTAGATCTGATATTGTCGATGAACGTTTCATTAACCATACCACAGGGGAGGCCAGTGCGTGATAGCCTATTAATGCGTGTGGGTTTTCATATGACAGTCGTTGACCATACCGCGCATCTGCCAAATATGTTTCTAAGTCAAGGCGTCCTTGTTCAAACAATTCACTACAAATCACTGTAGAGTCTGCTTTTATTTTACCAATTAACCCACCGCAATTACCAAATGACCCGATGATGCAGGGACCTACGCATGCTCCAGGTGTTACACCAAAGTTGACGTTTCTGAGTAGGTGCCAACACACAACACATCCCACTGCAGCTCCAAAACATGATCCGATATTAGGAAGTTCCCCTTTTAACTTTTCCTTGAATGGATCATGTTTCTTCATTGGTGGTCCGTATGAAATTTTGGGAGCAGGCCCAGAAGTATCTTTCGGCGGTCCGTATGCAATTTTGGGAGCAGGCCCAGAAGTATCTTTCGGCGGTCCGTATGCAATTTTGGGAGCAGCCCCAGAAGTATCTTTCGGCGGTCCGTACGCAATTTTGGGAGCAGCCCCAGAAGTATCTTTCCGCGGCACATCTGAAACTTTTTTGGAATCTTTTGATGAGCCATGAAAAAGTTTAGGAGAGTACTCAAAGGGTGTTTTGGGTACATCATAAGTATAACCTGCTTGTGGATATACCCTTGCCCATTGGTCACTTACACGCCTTGACATAGCGGAGTAAGTTAATGCTGGCGACAATAACAATGGTTTGTGTACATTGCTTCTAGAATCTAAACTTTCTTTGTTATGACTGGAATTACGTGAATAAGCACCACTGGCTGGAGAGTGATTCGAAAACATATTCGTACGGCGATGTGAATGAGTACTGGATTCTATCCCCGAACCACTGCCAATAGAGTTTGAACTACTTCCTTTTCTTACAGATGCATAAGAAGTTGTGTAATTTACAGCATTTCCACCTGTTTGTCCACTGTAGGCGTAATTTCGACCAGAAAATGATGTGGTGGGCTCGGAATTCCATGTAAGATAGGAAGGTAAATTTGTGGAAGAAAACTTTGTGGAATATGAATTCAAAGCCACGGGAACTGGCGTAACGACCACAACTTGACGTCTTGCACGTGATGTCTTCCTTATTGCTGTTAAACATGTCATCTGTACATCGTTTGCAGTATGCGGTTGGCAGGCAAACTCTAGATGCTGATGGTTGTGTTCATCAGTGCATGATAGTGTAATTGAATATCCGTTTCCATTTGGAATAATTATTACTGATGGAAAGGTACTAGATGTAAAATTCATTCGAACAGNTACAAAGGAGAAAGGATCGTAAGACTGAATAACTACTGTTTCCTTGTTACATCCAGATGATTGAGCACTCAACCATAAATCGTTTATATCGTCCATCTGGAGTGTTGTTGCTGTTGAGTAATAAAATGATTTTGGATCTGAGCTTGTATCCGTTTTGAAACTCAGATTTGCAATATTGTCCATGAGCCATTCACTCTTTTGTAGTATAGCAATTCCATGTGACGTATCTATACTGGGCAACAAAAATGTTCCATACCAGTAACCATTCGTGGAACGAAGGTTTTCTGTTACTTCCTTACATGTATATGCTAATTTATTCTTAAAGCATTTTCGAGAAATCTTTATCGCCACCTTCACTGCATCATGGACTTGTGCTGCCAGTAACAGTCTTAGCGGGGATGTGCCATTCCTCAAAAGCGCAAGGTTCTGCAACAAACGACGCCGAACAGGTGACACGGACTCGTGTCCTGCATAAACAACAGTATAAAGACTAACAAGCTGAGCCATACGAAGTGCTTTGGGATTGGAAAAAATATATGTTTCAGCTTCTTGGGCAAAAGGAGCAAACCACTGTCTCTGTAAAGAAAAGGGATCTTCCGCTGCTTCTTCAAGGACTTTGGAAGTTGATTCGACTGACGAAAGAAGTAAAACTGAAGCCCTTGGTCGAAGCCGAAGTATGTCTTTGAGCTTTGTTTTAAAATCAATATCATTCTCGGCAGTATAATTAACTGATTCGTAAATAATCAATTTCTTGTGACGAGTGCTTGCTATTGCTTTAAATTGACTCAGAAAAGTGTTTTGAGTTTTGTAGTTCTCTAAAATTGGTACTATTTCTTCGATTGAACTACCCTTAAGCTTCTGTGTCAGAAATAAAGCTTGAGAGTAATAGCTTGGAATGAGATTAATTACATTTGGTGTTTCATATCCTGCCGAAGCAGTAGGCCTAACAAACACAGCATCTGGAGCAACTTCCTTCGCTACACTTGAAAGGGAGGTGAGCATCTTATCCTCGAGAACCACAAACACTTTAGTTCCATTTTGGTAAAGCTTCATGAAATCCTTCTTTGAATCTTCAGCGGTAGTGACGTAGCTACCGGCCTCTTCTCCAGCCATAAGTGCTGCTTGTTCCATCACTTCATCACTGCGTTCCAAGAGCACGCTGACATGTGACCCATCTGGAAATACAAGAATAAGTGTCGCCTTATTGTGTTCCATTGAATTATTATTTGAGGACATAAGGTCGCTAGGCCATTTCAACACATTACGTGCCGAAATAGCTCAATATTAGGTTCTTATGACGTGCTATTTTTGAGTGTGAAACATACGTATTAATTCAATTCACAGCGTCAGGAGATCAATACTAGTTGCTTAGAATGTACAACGGCACTTGTTTGACACATACACATTCAAAAGGTACAAGAAATAGGAGGAGTGTTTTACATTTAAACAGAGATAATAAAAAAAACAAAGATCCCAACAGCATGGTGAAAATTAGAAGTTCCAATAAGAAATATATTTTTTGCTCTTCAAGAACAGGATAACAAACCCATGCCTAATATTAATAAAACAATAAAAGTCTCAAAGAGACGAGGTGTTTTAGCAGTTTATGGAGATAGTCACAGCAAAGAACTTGGTTCTGAAATGAACTCCAAACTAAAATCTCTAAATGTGGGGGTAACCTGTAAACCAGGTGCTTATATTTAAGAAGTTGTTAAGAATACTAGGAATGATTGTATAAACTTTACAACAAATTATTATCTTGTAATTTTTGCAGTTTCAAATGATGTTGCTAGAGATAGAACAAAATATGTAACAAATGAACTAAAATCAGTGTTGTACAAAACAAGGAATACAAATGTAATGATTATTAATATTCCACACAAACATGATTTAATGCAGGATTCAGTGGTGAACAAAGAAATCAGATCTGCCAACCTGAAAGTACAAACTTTAAGTAAACATTTTGCAAATATCACTGTTCAGGACACCAGCATATTTATGAGAGAGTACTTTACTAAGCATGGACAACATTTAAATGTACAAGGTAAAAGTATAATGGTGGATAATATAAGCAGTTGGGTAGAGAAAAATCAAAGCATGTATAGACTGAACCAATAACATTACAATGGATAAAGGTAAACGGACAAACGTGACTGAACAAGTAAAGTTCAGTAATTAATTAGGAGCTGCAAGAAGTACAAAACTATGTATTCTCATTAACGATGAAACACGAGAAACTAATCTATTAATTTTAAATAACATTATGATAATATACTTCATTCAAATACACAATGCCTGAGAAACAACATATACGAACTGGAAACCTGTATTTGTAATAAATATTATGATATATTGTGTTTAAATGAACATTGGCTTTTAGTTGAAGAAATTAAACATCACTACCTAATCCAATATTAGCTAGCTAGTATATATTGTCGCAAAAAGCTAAAAATAGTGGTACCACAATTTAAAAAAAATAATAATGTCGTTGATGTAAGTGACTATTGTGTTGAAAACCAACGTTAAATGTCCGCTATTTTATTATATGACTGTAAAGTTTTAATGTACAGATCCCCTAATGGTGATTTTAAACAGTTTCTAGTTATTATCGAAAATGTTTGAACATATTTATTTAATCTGAATAAGCAACTTGTAATAAGTACAGTACATTCGGTATACATTGCACTAATTTTATAGCAACTAGGAACAGGGCATGTTTGGAAAAAAATCAAATTATGAGAAAGTTATTGTTGACCTTGACATATCAGATCATAAAGCAATTAGCTTCCAAATAAGGCTAAACATATAGCAATTAAAAAGCAGTTTTAACAGCTAAGTGCCAAATCGTCCTAAACATTTTTTTTTTGCATTGTCATTTGACTCTCCTACATAAAATTGAGCATATTAACCGATAGGTTAGCTTAATGACAAGCGTGCTCACTTTCTGATAGAAAGATCCCAGAATTTAAGCGCTGCTTGAGTATAAAAGGTCCTACGGGTTTGTCTGTGAACTCCAGGTGGATCGATAAAATTATGAGGGTTCCATTTAAAAGAACCCAACACCAGCTATAAATGGAGTAAATGGTAAATCAAAGATCATGGATCGTCTTTCCAACGTGAACGGGGTTGCACCTAAGCTGTAAGAGCACTGGACCCATAAACTGGTAAAAACCGATGGAACATACGTTTTTGAAAACTCCTGTTACGTGATTTATAAGTTGTGATCTAGTGTACTATTTTAACAGCAATTAACCACTAACGTTAGATCGGGTAACCAAAGAACTACTTTGTTTGTGTTAATCGCAGTACTCTTCTGTATGTGTTATATTTTTCAAGCTGAGTCAGCATCTACCAGTTTCTGTTTGGGCGAGTCAGCGGACTGATTATTTTGATTATTTGGGTTACCTAATATCCAGGCATTCCAACCTTATTGTATCACNAGTCCCTTAAAACAAGAGATTTGGGATTCAGTTATTTTTAAATTCGCTGTTTACTTTGCTATATTGCTAAGAACTAGTATCATATTTACTTTATTTTATACTGTGACTTCCACGCATGCATTTGATATAATTCTACGCTCAAAGACGCTGCTGCATTCGTGCTAGCGAATTTAACATATTTTGACAATCATTTTAAATTCGACACCCTACAAAAAACAGTTTTACAAATACACCCATATAGAGCCAAAATCTACTTTTCTTCGTGACGCGTCTTATTCCGTAACATCGCAATGACTAAATTTATTATCCAGGGAAATTCAAGAAATGACTGATGATACTGTGGATATGTATGCAAATTTTGAAGGGCTAGGACATACATAGGACTGTTGACAGCAGTCCTCTAGAAAGAAAACCATACATCTTTAAGAGAGGTGCATGATGGTTGTGAACAACACTGTATTTCCAACACGCATGACGTTTTGCAATCGCGGCCACTTGAATAAATTTCATTCTTGACTCGCAGTTTCTGTCATTTCAACGTGCGGTTAAGAACACTGCATATAATGCTGCTCCTTATGTGACTCAAAATATCATATTTCGAATTGAAACGTAGGCACAAGTGGTAATCACCAGTAAACTTGCAGTACGTTGACGCACGTTTAGTACAAGTCCAAAATAATGCGGGATTTCAACTCGACAGCCTTGTGTTCAGTTTATGGGTTCTTGACTTATGTCAGTTCAGTTTATGTTAACTTGAAATTCAGTGCATCTAAGAATGCGGTTAGTCTCTTAGATTCTCCTGCTTCATCTTTTGCATCCATATCCTCAATATCATCACACAAAGAGCCATACAAACTACCACTCACATTTGACGAATATGCATTAAGTTATAATATCTGTCGGAATTGTTTTTAGAAAGTATATTGAAAGTGAGGGAGTCTTTATATGTACAATAGATATGGATTTTTTTTAAATTGTATATGTGAAGTGTAAGTTTAAATGCTTTGGTAACAAATAAATGTAATACGGTAGTTTAGAAGATACTATGTGTACATACTACACCAGCGACACGTTCTCGAAACTTAAGTACTATTTAAGATACTTCCTAATAATAGTATATTTAATACATCGATGGTTTTGAACTGCACACTCATATGTCAAAAAAGGCAAATGTGACCTCGTATGACAACTACAACAACACTGTGAAGGAAATCTTGCCCAATCTTCTGCAAAAGTCTCGTAAGTCAAGGCACAGATGCAAACCTTGAAAACTCGGATTAAACATATGCTCGTATGTCGGGCAGTTTCATTTCTGTAAAATTAATTTTTTGTTTACATACGAGGTTTCAGTTCAACACCATCGATATCCAAATAAGGTATATTACGAAGATGCAAATGTTTTTTTTTCTTTCGTAGTCAGCTCTTGCTATGTTTGAGGTTTGATTAGTTACAATAGTCGATATAACAAGACATTCATAACCACTTTTTAAACACTGCATAGGTTTATTGGCTGCATACTAGTTCTGTTAAATTAATTCCTATCCTTGATGTTATTAGGTTGATTGGGTGTATCTTACTTAAAAGTTGTGATTGCAATTGTACGTAAAGCAGTAGCAGTGGTTCACATGCGTCGCCAGATGCCTGCGTACCGATTCGGGTGAGGGATATAAATGACTGGACGTGCCTTTTAATTATTATACATCAATTTAAAACCCTCAGTAAAACCCATCGCGCGGCAGGTGGCACTTGCTCTGTTTGAAAACTGAACGCAACCATGCTCTGCTCCACGTATGTCGGTAATGTATGCATGTGTGTTTGCATGTCTAGATATATTTTGAAGAAAAGCAAATTAAAAAAAAAACTTTAAGTTTCTAAGTACATTACAGCTGAATACATAGTTTTATCCTGTTCAACACTGTACTAAAAAGCAACTGTTGTGAAATTATATTTACTAGATAAAAGCCGTATCTGTGCAGACGTCAAATATATACTAGGGTAGACCGGGAGAATTCGGGTCATGGGGTAAATAGAATCATTGTAAGTTTCTATCACTGTAGAGCGGAGAGAAGATGAACCAGATATATTTTTAACAACGAAATAATGTAGTGCCTGCAAATAAATAATTGTGTACATTTGTGTTGCTACACTTATTAATACTTAATAATAATTGCACTGTGAATTATTCTTTGTTTTTGTAGCAACATAAATGTACACAATTATTTATTTGAAGACGCTACATTATTTCGTTGTTAAAATTATATCCATTTGTTTTTCATAATTTCAATTGTCAATAGCAACATGGGTAATAATAAAAATGCCTCCTGTAATCCGTTATAATTGCTAATAAAACAATTAGAAATATACTACAAAATGTAGCATATGTTAGGATCGAACCCAGGTTTCCTATTTACAAAACAGGCGCCTTACCATGGTGATATGGAAAAAAATACAGTAAGCTCTTTTTTACTGCACACAGTTTGCCCGTCCTCTTTGACAATGCAACGTTGTCATATCTCGTCCAACATTTAATAACTTTTATGCAAAAAGTACGCCTCGCACAGCATTTTGTAAGAGGACTTTATTGCTCAATATTCATCATAGAATCAGCCGATGGAGTCCGTGGGCGCGAATTTTCTGACATCCTGTATAAAATTACCTTTGGCAAGACACCCTTCAAGCCTTATATCCTAATCCGAAGGCTTATTTCACTTTGTCAGGTAAACATGTCTCTGTTGATTGAGTACCATTAGACTGACAATATGTGGTTTTTAACGTCGTATCAAGTCCTGAAGGGGCATTTAAGGACAATGAACATTGCTTATTGTGATTAATGAAGAGGAATGGGCAATCATAAACATACATGCCTTGTGCGGGATTCGAACCCACAACGCCCCGATCTAGAGCAAGTTACGCTAGTCACCACCAGACCAGACAAGTCGACAGTTTTGAAAGAGCAATACTGACGAACTTCAAAATGATAATCTTTTTCTTTGACAGTTGTAACACGAATATGAATTTTTACAGCTAGGTATTTTCACAAACAGAAGTTTTTCTACGAGTATATCTGAAAGAACTGTCAACTGTGAAGCGTGTGTGGTCAATACTGAAAGCAATTTTTTTTTTACTTTTGTATAAAGTAGAACACTATTCTTATGCCTGTTGAAGTCTCTTCTTTTATACCTAACAAAATTTGGAATAATTACGTATGCTCGTATAGACAGATTATCTAATACTCTTGTTTACATCTGTGGCAACACTTTGGGAATATATTCCCCACACCTAGACAAGAAAAAATTTCATATATGTATGTCCGGAAATGCCTGGTTTATAAGTTATAATCGAAAGACGATATTCTACGAAATAAACACGAATGTAATTTTTACTTCAAAAAGATGTTGCATTTTATTTCAAATGTACAAAATACATTTACGGTTACTGTGACACATGACTAATGCAATGTATCTTCAGTTCAATTGTTATCTACTCACACTTCACACCAAATGCTCAAAATTTCCACCACCTGCTTCAATGCATTTTTTATCTGTGGATACACTTAAAAGCCCTAGTTTATGCAACTGCAATTTCAAATACAGAGACTCTTCACCACCGCATCGTAGATGCATGCGAAACCATTCGCAAGAATCGCAAGCATCCTGAAGGTGTTTGAAAGGGTGCGTAAGTCCATGATCCGACGTGTCCATGCGTGCATTGAAGCAGGTGGAGGACATTTTGAGCATTTGGTGTGAAGTGTGCATAGATAACATTTGAACTGAAGATACATTGCATTAGTCATGTGTCACAGTAAGCGTAAATACATTCTGTCAATTTGAATTAAAATATGACATCTGTTTAAAGTAAAAATTACACCTGTGTGTATTTCATAGAATATCATCTTTCGATTATATCTTATAAACTAGGCATTTCCAAACATATGTTTCTAGGACATTTTTTCTTTTCTAGGTGTGGGGAATATACTCCCAAAGTTTTACCGTATATTTTTGGTACCCTCTGTATTTGGCTTAGAGTAAAAATTTCTGTTTTTGACATCGCTGTCAACGATTTAGCCCTGAATCAGAATCGGTTAATAAAGCTTAGTTTCTGTATGCCTCTACTACATATACGATAATACTCATTTTCTGTTGTTTCCTATACCAGAGGCGTATGCTTATTACATTATTAGGATAGCTCACAAGGTTGTCAGTGTTCTCTACTTTGTCAAGACAATTAACATCACGGCAATCTTTATCTCAAAAGCAATGCTCTTTATTGACATACATCTACTTACACTATTGTCCTCCACGAATAAATTAAACAAATTTCATATTGGTACAGTAAGTGGTGTAACTAACTTACCAAACTGGGAGGTAGAGACTCTTTCAAGGACGAGNCCAACAATAGTAGCAGTCAAGAGCATCGTGATGGCAGTCATCGTTGTATACTGTAAAATATACATGTAGATATATTGGCGTCACAAAAATTATACTTCTTTACTAATAAGTACATATTTACGTTATCCACTCTATTCTTTCACTTTTTCAGTGGTGGTAAAACTATGAAATAAGTAATACAACTATAAAATAATTTTCCACCGGACACACGTATGACCGCAAATTATGTTCGAGATCAAAATCTCAATTGTATTAATAAGTTTAATAACTATATTTGACTAGTTATGTTCTAGTAAAAAATATATATATATATATATACACACACACCTTCGGGGAAGCCGAGTGGATTACGTACTTCTACAGATTGTGAGATCGTGGGTTTGATCCCGAGAGAAATTTCAAACAATTTCAAACTAACTCTCTCCTACGTCACATCGGTGTTCCAACCTCTTTGGGCTTACATCTTTTAGGCTAGTGTTGGTTAGCATAAGATGACCAGACTGAAAGCTTAAGTGAAGGAAAACAACTGCTTAACCACTGTAGTAAACTTAGATTTATTGAAAAGAAACATTTGTAATTGAACATTTTCTATATCTGAGTTTGATCCTGTACAACACACGTTTCGTATCTTTATAATAACTATTCTGTCAGGAAGCGCTCCTCTGAATTAACAACTACTATGTACAGTTTTAGTTCAAGCTCAACTTAGGCGTGATTGCTTCTTCCGGTACGTTTTTCTTTGTTTATACCCTTAGTAGCAACTACTGTATATAAAATCAACTCGTTCTTCAACACGTATTAACGTCACTAGGAAATTTCAGCCGTCCTTGTCTAAACCTATCGTGCAGGCCACCTTAACTAATCAGAACTTCGTTAATATCTGTTGGTATTCTGTGGAATTCGAACTTTCCTTCCGTTCTTTTTTTATTTCTCATTTTCGTATCTGCCATTTTTGCTTCACGCTATTTTACTTTTACAATTCAAAACAAGACTGTTGTNCACAGTTGCACTTCACATCACGCAACAATCTTATAACCCACACACGTGGTTAACAAAATTATAACAAATGTTATATTTAGAGTAATTTCTAACTACAATAAAAATAATTTAGACAAGTTAGTAGTAAAAAAAGTAACTGCTAGCTTAGGTAAATCTTGAACCTTCAAATGGCTTTTTATACGATTTGACTTGATGGGAAAATTCGTTATATTTTGTCACTCTAGATTAATATGCGTGTGATGCATGATATAATATATGAAGTCCATTTGTTGTCTGGAATAGTTGCAGATTAATATTAGCAACATTTATGTTTATCTTATAACCAAAGTATGTAGATTTTATTTTGTGTCTGTGTTACACCTCTTTTGTAGGTAGATGGTGTGGTGTGGTTTCGGTTGCAGCTGAAGGGGCTGAATGTTGCATTTGTTTCGTCATCATTATAGCTGAGTATAGGTTGATGATAATGATCCAGGAGATGTCAATGGAACGTTAAACAGCACGTCATCATTATCTATCATATCTGGTTAAGTTATTGGTTGGCTGACAAGATTTGTTTGTTTTAAATAACTCAAATAAACAACATTTGAAAACGTGCATCCATTGACTAAGATATGAGCATCAAATAATTATTGAATGTTAGTATGCACATATAGGTTGTCACCCTGATTGTAAGGATATGCCGTACAGTACCACAAAACGTCGAAAGTAAATTCAGAAAGATAAAACTAAACTGTTCTGTTAGTGACAGTTTATCATGAGGTGCTTCAATTAGTCTGTTAATCATAACCACATATTTACGAATGCGTGGCAGAACTGCCCCGCGGCACAGTTGTGTAGATTTTTACTTTTTGTAATTTACAATTAACTTTTATGAAGCCACTTCACAGAATTAAACATCAGATTATAACATTTAAAAATAACACATTCTTGCTGTAATCTAGTCGTAGCTAAACGTTAAACCTGAATTCATACACTATTTTATAATAAATTACTATCAAGTGTGAACATTTTATAACAAAATATGTCTATGATGTGATTACCCCCAAATTTTCAAGTGTGACAGAGCGTTAACGAATCGCTTCACTTAACACATTATACTGTATTTTGACCAGCATTTCAGTCCGAAGGATACCAGGGAAAAATAAATAAATTAAAAAGGATCATGTATATACATATATATTGTCACGTTTTATTTTCACTTATGTTTTGCTTTATATTCTTATGCTTTCTTTTTCGTTTGCTAGAGTCGTGTTTGATTAAATGCAAATGGTGTAGTGCAGATTGGATGTATTTAGGATACTTAAGTTTTGTAATTATCACGTGTATATTTTCGTGGGGTATAAATACTGTGATTATCTTCGGGAAAAGGAAGGGGAACCTGATATTGGTGAGTGTTTTGTTCTGTTGGGTGAACAATAATCATTTTGATCTTGTCAATATAAGCAACTGGTGTAGGAGTAAGCCTACGTAAATTTTGAACTAAAGTCGTTATCGATTCTGTAAAGTGGTTGGTAGCTGTGCTACAATGTATTATAGAATCAATTGTTAATATTCACTATCTGGCAACGGTGTGTGTGCATATTTGAAGTGAATAATCGTGACTTAAGCAAAATTTATTTAAGCACTGTGTGGGCTGATGATTTAAGATTGACATTATTTGAGTTAACTCATAAGTAATTTTGACTTTGTATATTTACGTGTGGTGTCGGAGCAGTGAATCTGGACTAAGGCAGCCTATGCTTTTAAGGAGTGGCTACGTACAGAGGATACAGTTCTGGACACTATGTTACGTTCCACGACACTGTTCGCTTTTGTTTTTGTGCCAGTGTCATTGGAGAGGCTAGTCTGCAGAGGGGTCATTTGTTCCAGTTGAATGCAGACNGTCTCAGCCAAGGACAATTGTCATCAGAAAAGCGCGAAGATGTTACAGTTCTAATTTCGTTATCGTCGAAATCAACTTAAGAGGCAGATTTTATAAGAATGAGGCAGAAATGGGGGTGTCATTATAGACACCATTTTTGATTTTGCTGAAATTTTTATGGTGGTTTCTTCTAATGATTTTAGAAGAC